>APFE030047079.1:0-11704 GCA_000404065.3 Pinus taeda | reverse complement strand
GTATTTTTTATATTAATTTTTACATTATCATTTTTTTTAATATTTAACCCTTAGCCCCACAGGGGAAACACAATTTATGATGGTGCTAAAAATTATGTGTTATGTACCGAGAGGTTCGACGTTCAAATCCACCGACCCATTTACATGTGTATATGGAACGGGCATATGTAGGTACCTAGGAGTTATAGTGGTAGTGGTAAAAATAAGCCATGTATCATGCAAATATGAAACTAGTCCAGTTGTCAATTCATTTAGTTCCCTTCACCCCATTTACATGTTTCCGCCGAGGCGACATATGTGGGCACTTAGGGTTATAGTGGTAGTGGGAGGAGTCAACCATGTATGACACAAATACAAAATTGGCTCAGTTGTCAATTTTTTTAGTCACAAAAAGGAAAATAAAATTAAATAAAAACAATTTTTTTTTATAATTCAATATTCTATTAATGTCAGAAAAAGGAGTACATGGGGTCCGTCCCAAAACAGGTGGTCTCATCCCGACTAGTTTTGTTGACCAAAAATTTCACCAGTTGACAAAACTACAAAAAATTAGCTAAGGACATCATCCATAAACTGTTGGGCCTGAACCATCAAAACACAACTAAAATGTAAAAAACACCATAAATCATACTAGTCATGTGACATAATGGATGCAGGGTTTTCCGGGCCCTTATAGTTGGCGGAGGAGAGAGAAAATGGCATTGAACATGTCCTTCGTAGTTTGCCAATCATGTCTCCAAGTTTTATACTTTGTATGTGAGTTGGTCCTTCCCTTTCCAGACCACAACGACTATTTCCCGATGTTGACTTTGAACTAGTGGGAAACAATTCTTCCATATTCATTATAGCTGACCAAATTCTAGTTTGAACAAAGAAAATAATGTTTGTAAGAACGAAATATCTACAAAACAAATCAAATTTATATTAATATAACAAAAAACAATTTACATTTTCTTCATTGTTGCATCATCCATGTGGATGTGGTCAAACTGATATTGCTCGTGTTGCTTGAAATTTTCTTTGTCAACCACTATTCAACTGAATTGAATTCTATGAAATAATATGAACAAAATAATTCATAAAAAAATATAAATCTAACATTGAAAACCACTAAACCTTTGAAAATAAATACGCATTAAGCACCTTTGCCCGTAGAGAGGAAAATTATTCTCACATTCTTCAGCTTCAAGAATATTCTCTGTAGAGCTACGTTGATAACTATTCGCTCCAACATGTCCCAAATCATCAACCATTCTAGAAAGCGTATTACTATCATGAAAAACATGATACACAACAACTTCTTCTCTAGAATCAGATTCCCTATCTTCTATTATAACATCTATTGCACCATTTCCAGAGCCCCCAAGGTTCTCATCTCTATGAAGGGTCCCTATGTAAACACAATATTCAAAAACCTATAACATCTGAGAAGATATATGGAAGAAGGCCAAACTTTCAAGAGAATCAACAACAAAGCAAACAAAAGCACAAAAAAAATTTCTATGTACGGATGAAAGTTTCTTAACTTACAATTATTGTTATTGTACATTTCATCATTTCATGAAGTTTGACAAGTTGGTCCTCGACCCTCGTATTCAGGGAGAAATAAAGGTTTCACTACCTCCAAATCTTTTTTTTGGTTAATAATGATTTTGACATTGTTATGAAAAAAAGGACAAGCAAAAAAATAACAGTAAAAGGTTCAGATCGAGAAGAAAAGAAAATGCAAAAGAAAAAAATATTAAACTCCCTACATTGTTCCAATAAAGACATTACATAGAGATTGATGATGGGTATCTACATTAATAATATAGTCTCAGCCAAGAAAATCTTGACCCTCTTCACCAACATAGTCTACAAAATTTTCAACCATTTCAGGAAATTCCTCATTCCTACAGTTCTTATCAACTCCAAAAACTGCATTTATTTCATTGTTTTCACATGAAATAATATTGTTTTTCATATGAAGACTCTCTTTTTAAACACAATATTCCAAAAAAAAAGAGAAAAGCTACTAAACCTTCAAAAAATATAAGTTCTTTCAGATGATAAACATTCAATGAAAGGACAATAAAAATAAAATTTTCACCGCTCTTTTCATACTTATGATTTACAGGTCCTCTTTCAACATTCACTAAATCTCTTTTCTTTCATTGATGCATAGCTCTTCTCCATGCTTTAATGACTTACTTATTCTGATGATACCACTATCATGGGTAGCCACTTAATGATTGTTGTGTAACAACAGAGGGAGGTATTTTTGCAACACTCTTGCTTATTATTTCACTCAACATCTCTATAATAAAGTTAAAGTCAATTTATAAGTTCTTTCACAAGTTCGTTTCATGCTAATACATACTCTATAATCTTGAAATAACTAAAAACTAAGAAAAGTGCATATAAGAAATATTAGAGAAATTATGTTTCCCACGGAAAACTTGGAACACATACAAAAATGTTCCGCTTATAAGTTGAAGAAATAAAAAACAATTAAATATGAACAGCATTCGAAATTTTCCATACGTATGTTCTCAATATAAATTTAAAATCTGAATTACAACGATTTAAAAGAAAAAAATCCAAAACATACAAAAGGTCTTCTGCATTATAAAAAAAACACGTTGAATCCTTAAACACTAAATCAGTACATCCATATATACTACACGTATGTTAAGAATACAATATCCATTATGAATAACCAAAAATACATTTCCATTTCCAATGACATCATCAAAATCGCCCATCTTTTGTAGATAAAGCCATGAGGCTATCTCTTTAATATAAATTCAAAATGTGAATTACACTGAAAGTAAAAAAATATATTTAAAAACATTAAACATAGTTATAGTGTTCAGTAATACACAAAAAAGAACATCTTCATGCCTCATATTCTAATTGAATACATCCACACGTAGCGTAGGTATGTCAACAATAGAGTCTGCATTAGGAATCAACTAAAAAGCATTTCCATTTTCAATGAAACCATCAAATTATTCAATTGTTTCTAAATAAAACCATGATGCTTCGAGCATGGAAAATCCATCAAAAGTTTTTGTCTTGCATATTCCACTTAGTAAATAATACAACTTTAACTACAATCTAGAACAACTTAGCATAAGGACTTTTTCTCCATACGCAACCTACAAATTTAACATTTATATCCAAAGAGACAGATTGAAGCAATAGCCATCTGTGTCCCCAATCATCTTCAAACTATTCCAAACTTTTCTCTTTCTACAGTCTACCAAATTCAAAATTCTCTGGCTTTTAGAGTGAGCAAACAGACAAGCCACCATTATTAACAATGCAATCAAGTTGATTCTTATATAACCCTAATGGTATATATTGTATGTCAACAATAGGAAAAAACGAATAACCTGAATTATTTATGTTCAATTCCAACCCGTAGATAGTGTAAGCATAAGTAGGGAAATCTTCATAATCAATATCTACATATACCAAATAAAACTTTTTCTAAAAGAAGGTAGCCTACTTTGGTGGAGTTACACCACCATATAGAAGCTCCGTCCTCTTCCAAACATTGTCAACACTACTGCAAATGAGAAAATGTGAATCCGTGATTTCATAAACATGTTTCAAAAACAGCCATTCATAATTTTGTAGACTACATTTTTGAAATCTAGAGAAGAATCCTCACTCTCCAGCATTAATAACTCCAACATTTCTAAACGCCTTCATAAAAGGGTTGATAATGATTTTTTTTTTGTATGCAAATAAATTACTAGCGTGATGAAGAGAATCATTGATCCCATTGTACATTCGATTCTGTATGCAGAATTAAGGGAAGGAAACGCCATAGTCGACAACCGACCACCATTGTTAAGGTACGATGCTAGGAAGCAATCATTACGAAAACAAGTGGACAAATAAATAAATCCTAACATTTTCTCACGACATCAATCACAAGTTGCAATAAAAAGAGGGTTTTCCAAAACAAGACACCATTGTCTACAAACCAACTTAAACTAGATCAAGACTGACAAAGGAAGCCAATAAAAGAGAAGCTCAATAATTTCAAAGGGGAGAAATTTCCAAATAAGAGTATCCATACCAAAAGCAACAACATTTTCTGGCAACAAAGGAAAAGTTTCCTTCTATACTGCAAATAAAATAAGAAACACATTAAATAACAATAGGAACAACATTCATTGATTATTTTAATCTAAAAATGGTTTAGGAAATTAATCCATATTCATATTTACTTGCTTTTTATATACTTGAATGTTAGACTAAACAAAATAGTGCGACTTAAAAATCCAAATGTATTGAATTTTATATATATATTTGACATGATTGGTAATAGAATATGTCATGTCTTTATAGAATATGTAATGGTTTGTGAAAAAACAGCTTAACATTTTGGAATTTACATTCTGGGAACTAAAATATCATATAGCAATCATCCGCATAACTCGATGCGAGTGTTCCATCTTGAAAAGTGATCGGATTTAATAAGAAATAACCCTATTTTAAGATTGGAAAAATGCCAATGTTACACACAAACTACGTTATGTTTGTGAAATATACAACGCAACCACCATGCATATTCTTTTTTACTTTTTTTTTTTTATATTAGGAAAGGATTTGAACCATTCGCACTTTTAAAATAAATTCTCCTTCTTTTCCAGTCATAATGAGTGACTCGCTCACTCTAATAAGGAAAAATGCGGCATTTGTGCGTTTGAGCGTTTTGCGGGGTTGGAATGTGCATGAACTTACCACAAACTGAACGTCGGGCGGAAAGCGGAATATGGGTGTGAACGCTGCCAAAAATCAGAATCGAGAGACAAATAAACGTCCCCACGGTCATTAGATAGTGAGCTCCCGCATTTACAGAAACCGTTTTTCTTAGTCCGCCGAGTCGTGGACCAGGACCAAAACTTGGGAACTAATTGGCAGACTTTCATGGGAAATACAAACGCCCGACTTTCTTAGACTGCGCCCGGTTCCTGATACTGCGCTGTAATCGTGTCAAACTTAAATAAAATAATATATCGTTAAATCTCCAACTTAAATAAAATAATATATCTTTCATCGTGTCAAACTTAAATAAAATAACTAATAATTATTTTATTGTTAAATGTCATTACAAAAAATAAAGAAATATGATTAACTAATATTGTTTTGTTTTACTTTTTTGTTTAATATTGTAAAGTTAATATAACTTTAGATTGTCCCAAAAGGTACAAAGAGAGGCCGATAGGATTATTAAATTGGAATTGTTGAATTTTTCTAGAAGAGTTAATTGGTTTGTGGAAAACCTTGTTTTCTTGGAGTGGATCATTGTGCAATTACTTTTCTTTAGATGTTTTGTTTATATATATATTACAAGGAACACATTGAATGTCTTATTTCATTTTAGAGTAAGTTAATTACCCAAAATCATGAGATTAAGTTAACTACCCAAAATCAAGAAACCTTTATAGATGGCCAAGGCTCAAGCATATACGAAGCTTGCTAGTGACCAAGGCAATAACCACCATCACTATCCCCTACCAATATATTTCATTGAAAACCATAATTGTATATTGCATTTAGAAAGTCAAAACATAATATTAGAAAACATGTTGATATATTGCTATTAAAAAGTTAATTCCATTAGTAACCATGATATTATTATTATATTTTATAAAGAATAATATACATGTTTAGAATGATACTACATTGAAAACCATAATCATATATTGCGATTAGAAAGTCAAAACATAATATTCGAAACCATATTAAATATGACATTACAAACCTTAAATGTCAAAGGGAGAACTTAGAAGTTGGAAATTAAATGAAATGACCACAGCCATTCCGAAGACCATGTCTATAGAGACGTTAAAAAACCATGGTCAATGCCAAATTAGGAGGCCGGAAGGCAAAAAAGAAAAAAGAAAATACCAAATCGTTGCTAACATTACATGTAGCAAGAATAAAAGAAGCACTTCTTCCCCATGGATGCCTTCCTGATTGTGATCTCATGCTTGCTTGAAGACGACCATGCCTGAAGACGACCATCTAAGACGACCATCTAAACATGAACACGCACGCTCACTTGAAGACAACCATGCCACCATCTAAACATGAACACACACGCTTGAAAAGAGGAACAACACACCACACACTATTCAGATCAGCTAATGAAGTATTATAAATTCTTGAAAATTTTGGAAGAGTTTATAGTGAGATGACCAAGCATATACGAAGCTTGTTAGTGACCAAGGCAATAACCACCATGACTATCCCCTACCAATATATTTCATTGAAAACCATAATTGTATATTGCATTTAGAAAGTCAAAACATAATATTAGAAAACATGATATATTGCTATTAAAAAGTTAATTCCATTAGAAACCATGATATTATTATTATATTTTATAAAGAATAATATACATATATAGAATGATACTACATTGAAAACCATAATTGTATATTGCGATTATAAAGTCAAAATATAATATTCGAAATCATGCTAAATATGACATCACAAACCTTAAATGTCAAAGAGAGAACTTAGAAGTTGGAAATTAAATGACCACAGCCATTCCAAAGACCATGTCTATAGAGACGCTAAAAAACCATGGTCAATGCCAGATTAGGAGGCGTGAAGGCAAAAACAAAAATAAGAAAATACCAAATCGTTGCTAACATTACATGTAGCAAGAATAAAAAAATCACTTCTTCCCCATGGATGCCTTCCTGATTGTGATCTCACGCTCGCCTGAAGACGACCATCTAAACATGAACATGCACGCTCACCTGAAGACAACCATGCCTGAAGACGACCATTTAAACATGAACACCCACCCTTGAAAAGAGGAACAACACACCGGACACTATTTAGCAAATGAAGTATTATAAGCTGTAATATTGTTTTCAATTTGCCCATAACCCACCCAAAAAAAAATTAATTATTAAAATACAGATAAAAGTGAAGTGAATTCTGGGAAACTGGCAATCGGGCCAGACAATTTCACGAACGTATATACCTGGTCACTGACTCGCTGGTGGCGCAAGTGGAGAACAGAATTTTTTCACTTTTTATACTTTATGAATAACACAACTAAAAGAGACACTGCCGATTTTGAGCTGTAATGAACAGGCATTTGTTCATGGCCTCGGTTGGCATCGAAGGTTCGATTCTCTTACGTGGGGTACCTGGTTTTTTCCTAAATTACAGCTTCTACATCGAAAAAGTATCAGAAAAAAGGAAAAACGATAACACAAAGGAATAAATAAAGCAGGTTAAGGTCGGAAAAAATTAGAGGTGGCCAAAGTAAAATATACATATAAACAGCCTTACAAGTACCGAATATTTCAGGGACACGAACGATTCAGAATGTTCATTCCAACATCATACAAGAAGAAAACAGAAAACATTGTCATTGATATCACATTTCAGAGTGGTTCCAATGTCATAACGCTAAGTCTATACATGTAATATTAGACTTAACTGTCATATATCTCAAAGTCATGTAGCATATAATCTGAAATTTTGTAAGGTTTATTAAAAATTCTGCACAACTTTAATATCTAAATTTTTTCCAGAGCGCTGAATTTGGAGTAATCGATCTTCAGAGCAGAAGGTTCTCAACAATTCTGAAACAACGATTACTTATTTAGAGGAAGCCATAAACAATCCTAAAAAAATGCTGTTCAGAAAGACATGAAGCTCTACAGCAGCAGAACTAAAGGATCAGAAATCAGTTGAACACTTCCAAAATCATGGCCACGGATAAAGGTGAAAAACACTACTGGAAAACCCTAAGCATTGATAACCATTGTTAGTGTAATAGTTCTTTGAAATATAAAAACCGAATCCATGTAGAAATGAATGCATGATTTTGCAGTCTTTTGTACAGCATAAATAAACTTGTGTGCATAATCCAAATATAGGAAAATTTCATGAGAAAATATGATGATAACAAAAGGATAAAGGAGAAATTAAAGGAACAAGAAAATAAAACACCAAACAGCTGTACAACATTCAAGATTACAGTATGCATCCATGTACAAATCCACTTTTGATGTACTGTGACCACAAGATTAAAATATAGGACATTTTTATGATGCCTTTCACTTGCTAGAATATAACTTACAGGGACTCTGAAGTAAAGAAACCTCTTATGTCTATCTGAACAAAAGCTGCACTAAATAAAACAGAATGCTGAATGAACTATGAGTTTCAATTTGCAGTGGGCACCTTACACATCCAGGACAAAAACACCCGCATCATCACCAATTAAACGTAGAAAACCCTAATGAATCCTGTTAATATTCACATGACATTCATCACAAATCAAAACAGAAACCCTAACTCCATTAATGTTCATATTCTTTGTTGACTGTAAAATATCCACTGCGATCTTTAATTTAATTGCATGCTTGAATATGCCTGATATTGGGCAACGGTGCCTTTGCATTAACGTCGTGTTTCGGCTCAGGAGTTGCATGCGATTGATCTGTGAGAGAAATCACAGTCTCAAAAGCACCAACCAACACCTTGACCTTGCTTTCCTGACGGTCAGAAAGCCCGTTCACAGCTTCTCCAATGGCGTGGTCGATCATCAATTCCTCAGATGGCTTCCTCTCCTGCATATACTAGTGCCTAAGAACGACATTCACAGGTGCTGTGTTCGAATCGCCGGAATGTTGGATTATGCCCATATCGACTTTGCTAAATCTTTCTCCGGAATTATCATGATCATGGCCACTTTTCGCTTCACAGGCAGTGTCTAGACTTCTGGGGTTAGGGACTTCACTGTATTTAGAGTCATGACATTGCAGGCCTTCATAACAAGGCCTATCAAGGTCTTCTTGATGGTGGAAATCAGCTTCAAAAATTCTGTGGAGTTCTCCGCTTGTAAGATTCATATCGAACCGCCCACCATGTTCTGTTGGTTCTCCAGCACACGGAGAATAATACTGCCTAAAGAATTCATCTTCAGTCTGATCATCACATATCAGACAATCATCCTCCGACACAAATTCCAGATTAAAGACATCACTTTCAGGATTTACTTTCAAGAAATTGCGGGACATTGTATTGTTCTTGTTCTTCTCAGACCCCAAGATCTTGTTGGGCAGGGCATGATAATGAGAATCGTTGTTGGAAACCACGGATCCTGTGGGTGATGGGAATAAAGATCAGGCGACTTTCACTTTTTAAGCATTGGAAGACTTTCCCGACTTTGCAGCCGATTGAACATGAGAATTGTTAACAGAATTAAGTTCGGCTCTGCATACCTAGATAGCACGAATTAATCTCGACGACGATGCAGAAGAATTAGAAGATGGCGACGATGCTGCAGGCTTAGCGGCAGCTCCGACTCTGGATATCTTGAAAGCGCTGAAAACTTTTTAACAAAACGATGTTTGATACTCTAATTTAAATGTGCAGATTAGCTGGGCTTCGCTTCTTCTCAAACAACCTGAAATTCGAGTTTTTTCTTAAAATGAGACATTCAAATCAAAATTTGAGAAATGCTCTATCAATTTAGTTCAAATACAATAGTGAAGGACCGATGCAGTTATACAACTTAAAAGCACAATTTGAAGATGTACCAGATCACGGCTTTGGGGGTTTGGGGATTATGTCTGCGGATACAGCTGAGGAGTTGGCGGTAGGTAGTTTTAATTGGTGTATGGGCTAGGGAAGAAGAACAGTGCTAACGAATTGACATAAAAGAATGGGAAAAAGCAATAAAAATATCTTCAAGGCTGACATAAAAAATGGGAAAAAGCAGTAAAAATATTTTGCCATGCCAAGAAGGCAACTCAACCCATATTTGGAAAAATCAGTCACACTTCAAATCAATGGTTGAAAATGTTTCACCTTATCTAACGGAGCACAGTAAAAGTGTTGACGATTGTTGATGCATAGGAAGGCCTATCGGCCTAAATAAATTTATTTAAATATTGTTTTGTAATAATAAGTTTCTGTTGAATGAAAATATGGAAAAAAAAAAAAAACTTGCAATTTTATGAAAATGGATAATAATAGAAAAAAAAAAAAATTAAAAAATATAAATAAAATGTTAATAAAATGAAAAATAAACTAAAACAAAATGTAGTAACTTAATAAAAGAAAGTATAAAAACTTATAAACTCAACCAATCACTTTATATATTAAATAAATTAAATAAACAAAAATAAATAAAAATGAATTTTGAATGCTAAACTATGGATGGCATAAATTTTTGGTCAAAGACAACATAATACCTAGTCAAAGGCAAATTTGAATGCTAAATACCATATTTGAGGGGTATAATGAATAAGTGTACATTTAGATGATAAGTTTAAACTATATTAAAAAACTAATTAATGTTTATAATAACTATTAAAATAAAAAGTTATTAACTATATAATTTATTATTATTATTTACCCTTTAACTTTATCTAATCATAATAGAATAACTAATCAATATTCATTTTCAATAGTTCCTGCTGAACTGATGATTGTTGAGATCCACCTCTACTAGACTGTCATTGTCAAAGCTTAAGACCAACAAAGGGTGGACTAAAGATATTAAATGCAATATCGGGGTAAGTAGGGCTGTCCCCTATCCCCTGCTCTTTTTGGAATTTATATCGATAAGCTTGAGGAGTGTCTGGAAGCTGCAAGTTGCAAGGGCACCGAGCTTGGTGATATAACCAATATTCTCCTAATATTGTTTTTCTTGCAAAAATCCATGATGACATATACAAGCAACTTAAGACTCTTGATGCCTATGAGAGTTAATACCCACAAGACTAAATTCATGATCATTAAAACGAAAAAGACCACCCATGGTAGCTTTTCCTATGATAACCATTGTTTAGAGGAGGTTTCTTCTTACAAATATTTGGGTATTGACTTTTCTCAGCAACTAAACTCAAATTATAACATCTAGAAAATGCTTAATTATAGCATCAAGAAAAGGATTATTGGAGGTTGGAAAGATTATTATGAGCTTGAAAACAATTGTAAATCCACCAATATTTGCATTTGCAGTAAAACAAGGTTCCTCTTTGAGACATAGCATCAAGGAAATGATTATTGAAGGTTGGAAAGCTTATTATGAGCTTGAAAACAATTGTAAGTGGACCAATATTTGCATTTGGAGTAGAAAAAGGTTCCTCTTTGAGACTCGTTACCTTGTTGTCTTATACGAATGTAAAGTTTGGGGTTGTAGTATACCCGTGGAGAAAGATTGAGATGATTCAAAAGAAATTCATAACCTACAACCTAAATATCATGGGAAATACTCCCTATCCTATCCTCTTGATCGAAGTTGGCATGTTCTCGATTCAAACTACGATTATTCTTAGATATCTGATGAATAAGAAGAAGCTTTACAAGATGGAATCCAAGAGGCTCCCTAAAATTGCTTCCAACTTTAGTCAAAACCACCACCTTCACCTCAAGGGCGGGTGGCATAGGGATGCCCAGTCTTAGCTCAACCATTGGGGAATTAAGGAGGAGATCATCATGGGAGGTAAGGACAATGCCAAAGATACTATTACCTCCATCATGGGAGGCAAGGACAATGTCAAAGATACTGTTACCTCCAATTTTAATGACAAGTTGTGGGATGATAAGGAGCTTGAGGGTAAAAGGAAGCTAAGATACTATAAGGAAGTGATCAAACCCACTCTTGATAACGAGAATTATCTCTTTGTGTTAACAAGTACTAAGAAAAACATGAACATCA
>APFE030047076.1:0-22978 GCA_000404065.3 Pinus taeda | reverse complement strand
TTTATCAGTGTAGATTCCCCTTACTATTATTATGGAAATATTTTAATTGGAAACATTTCTTCTTACATTACCATGGCTTAGAAATACCATATCCCCAATATGATGTGTTGATATGCCATTTTATTAAATTAATTAATTTGAGATAATTTAATAAATGCATTATACCTAACTTGGAAAGACATCTTATCATTGCTATGTAAATATTACCATGAATATTCCAACAATTTCCATGGGGTTTAAATATCTACGATCAACCTAATAATTAAATTATAACTCTAGAAGATCTATTCTTACTATCAACATAATTATAGGAGTATCTATTTTGGAATTTTTTTCCAATTTAAGTTAGAAGAAAATATTAACATTGTATTAAGAGGGAAGCCATATAAATTAAATTAATCAAACTAAACAAATAAAATTCAATCCTTGGGATAACCATATAAAAGGGTAACTCACCATTATTCCAATCAATTTGATCATATTAAAAAAAAAAATTAACTAATAATAACTTTAATTATAGAATTATAATTATGGTTATTTATAAAAAAAAAATTGGCATGCATATTTCAACAACAACAAAAAACCTTAGTGGGACAATTTTAGTAAGAGAAATATGTCAATATTACTATGAATATTCCAACATATTCCATGGGGTTTAGATATATTCTATCAACCTAATAATTAAGTTATAACTATGGTGATGAGCATAATTAGGCATATAACATGTGGTCGACCGACTTATGTACTAATTGTTGGATTGGAAAAGGTGGATCATTAATTCTTATTGGAATGTTTATATTATGTTTTCCTATTTCATAGTTATAACATTCCAAACAAATCTCCATGTCATGTTTTTCTCTCTATTGAATGTTGTTACTAGGCAACTTAATATGTCATCAAACCTAGAATACTTGGATGAAACATCGTCACTATCAATCTGCTTGGACCGTTTCTATCTTGAACATCATTTTCTTCTATACTTCTTATCGTAGTAACATGGGTTAAATCACAAGTCAAATCGATGTTCAATTTTTATTTTCTCCTATTTAGTTCAGTCGAATATCCTTGGTCGTATGCCTATAATAAGCGCCTTTCTACGTTGAGCTTGTCTGGAATCCATTTTTTATGTTGTTGTTTTTTTCTAGACTACCATCAATTCCTATAGTTTTGTTTCAGTGAATACATATTCTCCATGTCCACGCAACTGCAAGACATCAAGCCTAATACATTATTCTATAAATTGTTCTAATTTTCTACGCTTCTTTTCTTTTCTACCCTTTATACAATAACCTCAAAAACTTTTCATGCAATTGAGTGTAGATTCTATTGTTGTTGTGTGTCTTCTAGTTGAATACCTGGAAATATTACATTTATATTTATTGTATATATTTATGTCCCTGTTGGTTTCCAACTCTGTGAGTCTTTGCTTGCAATATTCTTATGAGATTATGTCAAAAGTTCTAAGAGGTCAAATTTAAATGGTTTTGTATATCTATTCTTCCCTTCCTTCTTCTTGTTCAACATCTCGTATGAGTAAAAGTGTATCTCTTTGTTCTTCTCGAGCTTATGGTGGAATTGGGAATATTATATTAGATTATTAACTGATGCTATATATATTTTGTCAATTGTAGACTGATACAGAATCTCTTGTAGGTCTACATCTAAAGTGCTGACATACCAAACTTCAATTATTTGTATGGACAATTGAACATGCGATGAGGGAGGATTCGTTTTTCTTATGTGTTGAGGTACTCTCCATCTTTTGGAAGATTTTTAAAGATTTATGGAGAACTAACTAGTGGAGTTTGTTTCATGTCTACCGAAATTAGTAAAGAGGGGAACCAAATGGACTTATTAGAATTTTCACATTCATACTGGTTCATGTTCAGCATGTCACCAACGTGTTTTTCCTACTTGTATATTTTCCCATCATGATCATTTGACCAATTTATTGTAGAATAGTGATTTTAATGTTATAGACTCTCCTTATTCATGCAAAAGACTCTCTCATATTAGGAAAGATATAGAAATAAGAAAAAAAAATGAAATATCAAAAACATTTTTTAATAATACATATATTTAACACAATAATATAAACATGAATAAATAGGAATCGAATAAAGAGTATTTATTATTCATATTGCATTGAACACTGGAAATAGGGAAAAACCATATAGAAATACACAATTTAGAAATTTAGGAATTTTATAATTTTGAAATACATATAGCTAAATATAGAAAAAAAAAACATATATATATACACTTGATTAATATTAATTGATGGAAGGAATAATAGTTAAAATGAACTTCAGACACCAACATTAAGACCTTAAAGCATCTACTAAATATACACCATCATTGTATGATCTAATGGATGAGATGCAAGTTCAAAATCATTACCATATGTTGCCTCATGAAAAGTTATTTATGGGTCAATATCGATAATCAAAATATCGTCTTAGTGATACACAATATCTATTATATTCCTTTCTTATGGGATTTAATTCGGAGTTACACTTCATTCAAATTGATCACTATGTTATGACACTTTAAATGAATAAAAAATATAGTTTTAATGGTAGAGTTAATGTGTTAGATATTAAAATTGATGTGTATTGTAAAATTTCAAGAATTACAACGTCATGATCATGAAGTGTACTAGGGATCATAGTTTCTAGAATTCATGGTAATAGTTGTTAGAGTTTGCATTATGGAAGAGTTTTTAATTATCGAAGAGCATGAGTAATCACAGTAAATTAGCGGTTATGGGTCATATTAGTGTTTTGACATTCATAATGGTTTTTGGTTAAGGGGCACATATTGTATAAGATATTTTGGTTAGAGCGGTCAAACATTACATTAAATAAGGGAAACAATTTTGTGGGGGTTAATATAAAGTGCAATATCTAGAAATATCTAATAATATATTCATTATAATTAGTGAATTTATAGATACATATATTAATATATATTTTTACAGATCAAAATATTATTGGGAAACCCAATGTGTGTTTCCTTATGATTTCTCTCATTGTTTTAATCCAATGACTAATGGGTTGTACTTAAACAAACCCTGAGTGATTCAATAGATAAGATTTTGATACTCCTAGAGTTTTGCAAGGCTCTTAGAAATACTGAAAGAAGAAAAAAAAAAAAAGATAGTTTATCTTAAACTTTGAAATAAATATTTTATTTATATATTTATCATTTAAATTTTCCAACCTAAAAGTACTTAGAAAAAAATATAAATTAATTAATTTTTAATTACTAGTGAAAAGGATTATTAATCCATATGACTTTAATGAAGAGGATTGTTCATCTATATGATTTTATTTATTAGTTAAAAACGTTATTTTATTAGTTAAAAATTTTGTTAAGCCATATGAATTTTAACTTTTTTCTTATTTAACAACTTATCCTCAAATTTTATTTTGACAATTTTATTATTTAGCAAACAGAATTATGTATAATGACTTTCACCTCATTTTCGTAATTGTCAATTCACACTAATAGTGTGAGTCACTGAGATAAAGATTGACATTTCAGATTTAAGAATTAACTTTGTACACATTCTCTTGACTGTGAAGAAAGCTATTTAGACATTGAGTTTTTAAATTTCACCATTACTTTTTAAACTTTGAAATTTTGTGTTTTTTACTGCAAAAACAATTAAATAGCGAGAGTTTCTAACTTTGTAACTATTTATTTTTTACTTCATAAGAAAATAAATATTATTTTGAAATTTAACTTTTAATTTTTCACTTTTCAATCAAGTATTTCTTCTTTCTAACTTTGAAATTAGTTTTCATATCATATAGCTTTTCATCACTAGCCAAACGTACCTTTTCTTGAGGTTCTAGTTATGAGATTATCACATTCTCTTTTTCTTGTTTTTCTGTGTTCCTCCCCATATTGAAAATAAATATATAATTTTTGTTCTCTCCATACTGAAATGAGAGATAATTCTTATTGAGTTTGATATCGACCAAGCCAAACAAGGGTTGGGGGATATAGCGAAATTGCCAATCTTTTACTCAAAATCAGTTTTTTAAATTTAACTTTTAATTTTTTACTTTGTTTTTTTTAAATTTAAATACAAATTATTTTGGTTTGTATTCTTTTAATTTAACACGTGGTTTTTGACTGAATGTAATTTATATTCTATTTTTAATTTTAAATTTTTTACTTTACTGTTTTTAAATTTTAAAGGTAAATTACTTTGGTTTGTATTTGTTTTAATTCAACTGGTGGATTTTTTTACGGTATGTGATTTATACTCTGTTTCTAAATTTAAGTTATCTTTTGCTTTTTCTGGCTGTACTTTCTAAATTTAGGTAACTTGTTGCTTTTATGGGCTGTCTTATTGAGTTCGAGCCGTTCCCTTCATAGCTTTTTATCACAATTGCAAATTTATACTCTATTTTTAAATTTAGGTTGTTATTTTTTTTCGTGCTTTTTATTTTAGGTTTAGGTAATTTTTTTTATTTTATGGGCTTCTTGAATTCTAACCGTTTCATTCATAGCTTTTCCTCAATCAATCTTGAGGTCAGTAGCGATTTTTCTCAATTCTGATACTTTTTATTCTATGTCTCTTTGTTGCCTCTTCTTCTTTTATTTTGTTTGTAATTTTTTTCTGCCTCTATGTGTGTCGTTTATTTTGTTCGCATATTTGAATCCACGCCTCTTCTTCGAGCCTTGCTTTGAAGTATGGCTTTTAAAAACATTTGACAACTATGGATAGCGTTTATTGACAATTTTCTTTGCACAATGTAATGTGTTGTTTACAAATATTTTGTAGAGCTATGGATATCGTTTATGGATATGTTATTTATAAAAATTTTCCATAGCTATGGATATTGTTTTTGATAATTTTTTTTGCATATTTGAAATGTTGAACACTGGTTTATAATTATTTTTCTACAATTATGGGAAATATTTATTGATACTTTTCACATATTTATACCTTTCGTGTTTTATTATACATTTGTTTACACATTGAAAATCCTCAATTTCTATATCGGCCTAATCCTCTTCACTGAACTTTGGTCTTATGGTTAAGATATCAATCATTGATACACGTAGCCCCGAAATTATGATGCAAAAAACATATAAATTCTTGCAAACATTCACCTTTTTCTTGGTTTGTTAAATGATGGATTGTAAATGTTCTTGGGTGGGTGATAAACTTTGATGTCTAATATGAAAATAGATTCAGCATAGATTCAGCTTCTTTTTATTGGAATTGGAATTTGGTACTCATATTATATATTTTTGAAATTTTTAATTCAAAAGTAAATTCAATATTTTAAATTTTATTTTTAAATATAAAATTTATTTTTAATACTTTTAAATATAGACATGTAGAAATATGAATATGTGGAAAATAGTTAAAGCTATTTTTTTTTTTCCAAATAAAACATGAAAATGTTGTCCCTCTTAAACTATACTACACTTCGATTACTCGATGTTCACTTTTTTTGTTCACCACCCTTACAACTTTGATATTGAAAATCATAGGTGGCCACACATAATTTTAATCACCTTTATCATAAATTTGTTAGTGAAATTCTGAAAATAGTATTTGACTTAAACTATCAAACTAAATTACATTTTGCTAATTAAATTGTTGTGCTTATAATTACTTATTCATAGTGTAGTTTTTTATACATATTATTTGTTATATTATCATGTATATATTGATATCTGAATTTTCTCAATAAGTATTATAAATAAAAATATTGAAATGATATGCAATTTTATTTTATTTAATCTTGGACAAAGAGGAGGAGGAGGAGGAGGCGCAGGAGCAATCGTAGGATTCAGAGGAGAAGGTGGAGGCGAAGGTAGAGGAGGTCGAGAAGAGGAGAGGAGGAGGCATAGGAGAGGAGGAGGAGGCGGCAGAGGTGAAGGTGGTGGAGGTAGAGGAGAGGAGGAGGAGGAGGCAAAGGAGGAGGATGAGGTGGAGGTGAAGGCAGAGGCGGAGGAGGTGGAGGAGGCAGAGGTAGAGACAGGTGTTAAGGTGGTAGGGGAGGAGGAGGAGGAGATGGAAGCAGAGGAGGAGGAGCATGAGGAGGACGCGACAATGGTGAGGAGGAGTAGTTGAAGGCACGGGCGGCGGGAGGGAGGAGGCAGCGGAGGATGCAGGGCAAGAGGAGGAGGATGTGGTGGAGGAGGTGGAGAGGATGGGGGAGTAGGGAGGGGGTTGGCGAAAATGGTAGAGGAGGCGGTGGATGCAAAGGAGTTGGATGAGGAGGAGGAGAAGGAAGAGGAGGCAAAGGGGAAGGTGGTGGTAGTGGTGGTTGTGGCAGATGAAGAGGAGGAGCATGTGGTGGTGATGGTGGTGGTGGAGGTGGAGGAGGAGGAGGAGGGGGTGAAATGAGTTGATGAGGAGGTGGAGGTGGTGTAGGAGGAAGTGGAGGAGGTGGTGGCGTTGGATTAAGAGGAGGAGGAGGAGAAGGAGGAGGAGGAGGTGGTGTTGTTGGTGGAGGTTGAGGTAGTGTTGTTGTAGGAGGAGGTGGAGGTGGAGGTGTTGTTGGTGTAGGAGGAGGTTGAGGTGGTGGATGAGGAGGAGGAGAAGGGAGAGGTTGTGGTGGAGGAGGAGGAGGAGAAGGAGGAGGAGGAGGGCGTGGTGGTGGAGGAGGAGGTAGACGTAGATATGGAGGAGGAGGAGGAGGTGGTGGTGGAGATGGAGAAGGAGGAGGAGGAGGCGGTGGAGGTGGATGTGGGGGTGGAGGTGGAGGTGGATGTGGGGGTGGAGTTGGAGGTGGTGGAGGTGGAGGTGGTGATGAGGTAGGAGGTGGTGGAGGTATAGGTGGATATGGCATAAGAGGTGGTCGAGGTATAGATGGATGTGGAGGAGGAGGAGGAGGAGGAGGCGGTTGAGAAGGGTGTGGAGGAGGAGGATGAGTAGGAGGCAGAGGTGGAAGTGGTGGTGGAGGAACAGTGGAGGTGGAGGAAGAGTAGAGGTGGAGGTTGAGGTGGAGGGGGAGGTGAAGGTTTACGTGAAGGTTTAGGTGGAGGAGGAGGAGGAGGAAAAAGAGGAGGAGGAGGAGGTGGTCAAGGAGGTTGAGATGGAGGAGGAGGAGGAGGAGGAGGGAGGAGGGACTGGAGGAAGCAGAGTTGTAGGTGGTGGTGAATAAGGTGGCAAAGGCGGAGGATGAGGAGGAGGGAGAGGTGGAGCGAAGTGGAGGACAAGGAGGAGGAGGTGGTGGAAGTGGTGCTGGAGGAGGAGGTGGAGGAGGAGGAGCAGGAGGAGGAGGTGGATCCAGAGGTGGTGTAGAAGGCGTAGGTAGAGGAGGTGGAGGAGGAGGTGGAAGAAGAGGAGGAGGTAGCGGAGGTGGTGGAGGTGGTAGAGGCAGAGGTGGTGGAGGTGGTAGAGGCGGAGGTGGTGGAGGAGGTGGATGTGGAGGTGGGGCAAGAGGAGGTGGTGGAGGAGGAGGAGGAGATGGTGGTGGAGGAAGAGGAGGAGGAGGATGTGGTGGTTGAGGAGCTGGTGGTAGAGGTGGAGTTGGAGGAGGTGGTGGAAGATGAGGAGGCTAAAGAAATATTCCCAGTTCTACCACAAGCTTGAGAAGGGTTAGGGGATATAATTTTACCCTTTTCAAACACTGAAAAATAAGAATAAATGAAAGAAAAATTATGCACAAGACCATTTAAATTTTACATATAACTACCTACCATAGAATATCCTAAGGAGATTACAAGTTAAGACTCACAGTGTTTGAAACCGATTCAGGCATCAACATATAATATTTATTGACAAAATATTATAATGGGTATTTAAGTACAAGGACCACAATACCTATAGAAGTTAGACTCAATTTCGTGATAAGTGTTGGATCATACCCAAGAAAAGGGAAAAATACTAAAGAAGCATATAATTGCAACAATTTTTGTCATCATCTATTGGATGAGACACCTTGTAGTAACTTCTACATGTCGAAGATGTATTCATTGAAATAAAAATATATATAATGGTGGTAGATAAAAAAATGCATGAACATCAACTATTCATTTCAACTAAAGTTAGCATATAAAGTGGAAGTTTGACACACACATATAATGGAGGATGTTTGAGTGAATTCAACAAGAAAGCAATAAGTGCTAGAGTTGAAACTGAATTCTAGTTCACCTTGTGAAACTACCACAACAATTGTAGAATAAAAGGATTATCAAGATAAAATGTCACCTAAGCAGGCTGGTACTCAAGAAGTCCCATACAAGAATACTATGTCAGAAGATATATTAAAGGAAATTCTAGAGAAAGTTAATCTACAAATAGATGTTACCTCAACCTCCCCTATAACTGACGAACAAGTTCCTCTAGTAGAGTCAAATACACCAAACACTTGAGCTCCATAAATAAAGAAAGGCTAAAAGAAACATCTAGTAAGAAACTCACCTAAGGCATGCTTGAGATAAATAAATATTTCAAGCCCTAGAAAATTCTGTGAGAAGATAGAAGAAAAAATTTAAAATAAGGATGTTGTATAGTAGAAAGATTTAGGAGGGGCAATTACAATAAAGGGATATTTGGTTAGAATATTAGAACTAGGAAATAAAAAAATTTAATATAAACATTCCAAGCAGAATTGCAATCCAATAGTTTCTACAACAATTGGTCAATCACAGTTAGCAACTAACTCCTCACGTAAATAAATTTCAAGATAAAATGATAGTTCAAGGGAATTAAAAAATATCCACTATAATTCATAAGGCTCACCAAGAATTTTCCCAAGAAAAAGAAGAGTTAGAAAAAACATTATATCACAGAGCCCAATGTTTTTATTATTTTCCAAATATATTTATCACCCACATGTGATCAGATATAAACTCAATAATTTATATTTTGAGAATCGTACTCTTGACAAGTAACTCAACCTTGAGAAAAGTCTACCCATGAGAATTAGGTTTTATAGGAGAAAAATATTAATCCCAAATAAAATACGAGAAAAGATAGTGGTTTAGAGAAGGGACGAGAGTAAAAGTAGAATATGCCAATGTTATTGATCATTTTCATGAAATTATTAATAAAGTTCAACTATATTGATTATTTTCATGGAATTGTTAATAAAGTGAAACTATTAGAACATCAAATACTAGTTGATCAAGAATTGTCAGGGTACATATCACTAGCTGACAAGGTACAATATTTGAGATATTTTAAATCATTTGATGCCCATGAAAGTATATTTGCATGGAAATGATCTATATTTGATCAAGATATTCAAGTGCTTGCACTAAATACTTATCAAACAACATTCCCTATGACTTCAACACCAGCACCTGCAATAGCACAATCATCTTAATCATGTTCACAATGACATAAATTCAATTTCATTGAGCCAAGCTTTTAGGATTTGGTCTCTCTTCTGAATAACAATATCACACTCAGGAATTTGAAATTGAATGTTCCAATCAGTCAGCGAGGGAAGGGAAAAGAAGAGGAATTAACATTTCAAATCTTGCAGATGTAATTCAAGAAGTTCTATTTGACCACGAAACTAGATCTTCTAATTAGCCAACCACCCTTCTGGACAAAATTTTATTTCATTATAAGGATTTACATTTTTTATTTTATGGTGTATCAAATTTTGTACAAATTTTGTAAGACTCCAAATCTTCTTGTCTTTGTCATAAAGAATGAATTAAGAGTAGGGAAGATGTTTAGGGGCTAGTCGACTTAGTTGACCATCCCAAACAATTCTATAATTGATATTATAAAGTCAATCAACTCTCTAGTCGATTCAAGATTCTAAGTTAGATAGGCTAAATTGGTTTCGACTTAAATTATTGCGATTATCTTGACATAATATATATATATATATATGGAAATGTATGCATCATTGTATCTGTTGTGATTGTCTTCTCAAGACAATATAATATAAAGTAACAATCTGTTGGTTCTCTCCTACATCGTTTCTCTTCTTCTATTCCTATGTTCTTTATCTTCATGTGATTTCTTGTTTTCCTTTCTCCTAGTAACTAATGGTCACTTTCTACTACACTACAACAAGTATATATCATTTTTTTGGAATATTTTACTAAAAACTAAAATACCGTAAAATAATGGCGCGTTGTTTAATGAATCGTAAAATTCTCAAAAATATTTGTGAATCATTTGCTTAATTATAAAACCTTGTAAATTATTGGTGAATCCATCATTTAATCTTTACATCATGTTACTTTTCCTTCTTATGCACTATTTCTCTAATAGAAAAATAATTATCAAATTACTTCGGTTCAAATAAACCAACATTGTTAGGATTTGGTGGTTCATCACCATCTATAACTTTTTTCAACTCCTTAGTGTGTAACTATTATAATAAATATTGTGTTTTCTTCTTCAATCAAAACTCTAATAATTGTTTATCAATACAAAAATTTTTGAAATTACAAAAAATGCACAATGAGATTGACTAAAAGACAAAATATGTAATGAAAGTTAATATCTTATATGATAAAAAAAAAATATCACAAACTCATTATAAGGCCACAATTTTCGATTTCAAAAATATAGCGCACAAAGAAAAATGTTCATTACTTAGTATAACATGTTACAAAATAAGTATCATTAAAGGATTTCAACTTCAAAAATGAAATACAGTAAGAAGATCCAAGAATGAATGAAGGGACACAACTAGAGCTTTTAACGACCATTCCTTACAAGGGAGAATGGTGTAAGGTTAAAAAGAAGAAATTGAGAAAAGGGTGACATGTTTACCACTATTTTTTAGTTGTATTTTTGGTCTCTGTGATCACCAGTTTTGATTGCCATGATTGAATGCATTGTCAACATCTACAACATGTAATTTTATTTTCATTAATAAAATTAAGATTTTTCGTGAGGAAAAAACTATATATTAATCAAAAATAATTATAAAAGAATATGATTCTCAAACACACATTGAATAGTATAGTGGTGGTGACCAAAAAAAAAGAAAAAAAAAACTTTGTCATCCATGGTGTCATGGTCAGTTATCGAAATATGTGAAATTTTATTAAATTGAACATGGATAGGTTAATGGAAGCATTCAATTTATTTGAAGTGTATCTCTTGTATTGGATACTATGCATTCTTGAAATCATGATAGAAGTTTTTTGTATCAAGTTTATAGACAATTTGTTTAGTGACCTTCCATATGGTATATTATAATAAAAGTTTTTTACATGTTTTGGACTTCATAGACACAGAAACACAAACAAGAGCAAAGACAAACAAGTAAATACATTACATAAAAAAAAAACACAAACATTTAAAATCCTATCATCATGAAACACCCATTTGTAATTAATTATAAATACTTATAAAATAATTTGATTCTCAAATATGCATTGAATAATGATACTTACAAAAAAAATCCATGGTCATTTGCAAAAATAAATGAAATTTTGTTAAACTAAATCCTAATTTTAACATATATAGTTTAATACACATTCAGTTAATCGAAAGTGTAATTCTTGGATATTATATTTTTAATTTGAAAAATCATCACAAATGTGACTTGTATTAAGTCAATAGACAATCTGGGCAATGACCACGATAGAACATATTCTAACAAATTGAGAAATGATCATCCATAAAAGACTACTGCAGTAAAAGAAACCATCTAATAATGTAAGAATTTACATCTAGTTTGTTCATTGAATATCTAATTGTAGCATGATAAGTGTGCAAAAAGGCTTGATAGCCTGTGATATAATGTCTGAATTTGTTTAGGGAATGTACGACAGCTAGAATTTCCCTCTTGATCACTATATAGTTTAACTTTGCCTTTGACAAGTTTTTTCTTCTAAAGTATATGGCATAAGGTAACTTTTCTATAATTTGTCCTAAGGTTGCTCTTATTGATTTGTTTGAGGCATCTGTATGAATGTGGAAAGGTAGGGCCTAGTTTGGGCTTCTCAGAATTGGGGCAATCATGAGCTTGCTCTTCAAGGTATCTAGGGCTTCTTGATAGTTTTCCAACCATATGAACTCGACATCTTTGCCTAAGAGGCCAAACAAAAGAGAGGCTAGCTTGCTGAAATCTTTAACGAATCTCCTGTAATACCCAGCTAAGCCTAGGAAACTTCTAAAATCTCTCACCTTTTGAGGAGGTGGGACCCTTTGGATGATGACAATTTTGTTGGTGTCCACCTGTAGTCCTTGCTGAGATATTGCATGACCTAACACTGTCCCTTTAGTCATCAAAAATTCACATTTTTCCAGACTAAGCGATAGGCTCATCTCAATACACTTGTCTAGAACTTTTCCTAGGTTAGATAAAGCTTCCTGAAGGTCAAATCCATAAGGAGTAAAGTCATCCATGTTTATCTCTACTGCATGATGAAATAATTCAAGGAATATACTCAATACCTCTCTTTGGAAAGTGGGTGGAGCATTACACAAACTAAAAAGAAGGTCTCGGTATTCAAAGGTACCCCAAGGACAAGTGAAATTGGTCTTATCTTGGTCTTCTAGGCTGATTTGAATCTGATTGCACCTGCTAAACCCATCTAGGAAAGAGAAATATTTTTTCCCTACCAGACCGTCTAACACTTGATGTATGAAAGGTAAAGGAAAGTGGTCCTTTTTAGTGGCTTTGTTCAATTCTCGATAGTAGACACAGATTCTCCACTTACCATTTTTCTTTGGAACTAGCACCAAAGGAGAGACCCATTCACTGTCAGAGATGGGATATATGAATATTGCATCAAGCAATCTCTACAGCTCTTGCTTAAAAATATCTTTCAGTGTTGGATTCATCCTCCTATGAGGCTACCTAATTGGATTGCAATCCTCCTTGATGTATATATGATGAGTCCATACTAAAGGGTGCACTCCCTTCATCTCGTTATAACTCCAGGCGAAGGCATCTAGGTGTTTTCTTAGCAGGCTACATAGTTCCTTTTCCTGGGAAAGGATAGGGTTAGATTGATTTTCAAGGTTCTTTCTGGGCTGAACTCTATATTCTTAACACAGAGAGAAGTGGAGTCGGGCACACAGAGATCAGTTGAAGGGTTGTTTTGAGTTTCTCTTACTATGTCCTCTAATGGTGATACACTGGGAGGTGGATTCTGAATCAAATCTTCAATCATATCATCCTCATCTTGCTATTTCCCCCCATGGCGATTTCTAATGCACAAAGCGGCATAGAATAGACTTCATCCTCATCTTCCTCCTCCAACCAAAGAGGTAGATAATGTTCTAGAAAGGGTTGGGTAGGAGGATATAGGATTAATTGCTTGGTCATATGCCCATTCTTTATGGCCATGTTCCTAGCTCGACAGCTGATGTAGGCATTGATGGTAGCCAACCAAGGTCTTCCCAGAATGAGAGGATACCCAATGATCTTTACCTTTGGCTGGAGAAATAAGAAATCAACAGGGTACTCCTAAGAACCAATGGAGACCATCACATATTCCACAATCCCCTCAGGGGTCACGGTGGAGTGGTCTACTAGTTGTAGCATAGTCGTGGTCTTCCTCAAGAAGCCCTAGAGGTTACGTTTGATCCTTGTGTCCTTTTTCATCACATTAATGGTAGCTCCAAAATAAATCGAGGTATGTGGGATCATGGTGCAATTAATGTGGACATCAACTATTGAGTTTCTAGGGTCCAGATATTTTGGATAGATTACCTACCCTAACATCAGGTCGGACAGTTGACCTATGACATTGACGGTTGGGGCATCTATCTTATGCCTTCCTGGATGCCTAAAGCACTTCTCTTTGATCAACCTATTGTATATAGGCACATCTTTACAGCTTGAAGAGGTGGTATCTTCACACATAAATGTTTCAATTCTCCCAGGAGTTTAGCTTCTTTTGGGGTAGGCTAGACTGTCACAGATAGTCTCTTATGAAAAGGTGGAATTGGTTTAGGTTTACTTTCCTAATTATCTTCCTCAACCTCCCTTGGTGGATGCTGGCTATCGGGGAGAAATTTCCCAAATCACAAGTTAATTTCCTAAATCTCCATAGCATATGTTGGGCATAATGGCTCCCCACTATACACTTGTTGAGCCTATCTGTTGTTCAGGTTCAGATTTGGCTAAGCAGGCATTTGGGGTTTCTTTGGTCAAGCAGGAGGTAATGGTTGTGGTTTGGAAAGTGGTGGAGGTAAAAGAGTGGGAAGAGAGTTGTATTAGGGCCTCCAACCCTGATGAGGTGTATTCTACTGAGGTTGTGGCTGATCATAGGATTGAAATGAATGGGTGGATGGTTGGGCATAATATTGAGATGTAAAGGAGCAAGGAGGAGGTGTGGACTAGGAAGGATGAGTAGGGGGCTCCGAGAAGGTATGCTAGTGACTTGGTTCGGGTTTTAGTATGCTTGAGATGTCCCTTCCATCCCCTGCTAGTATGGTCTAGGTCCATGCGGCCTCCTTTGGTTTATGTAATAGAGTTTTTCAGTGACTCCCTCAGCCCCTTGATATACAACTTTAAGTTTATGTAAGGAAGGACACTTATCTATAGAATTATTTTCTTCACAGACTGAACAAACCTCTATAGAATTCAATGGGCATTCATTCCTACGATGCCTCCTCGTGCATCTAGGGAAACAAATGGCCAAAGCCCTCTCTACTTCATCTTGTTTCCTTTTGATATGTAAGGTATCAATTTACATGGCAAGAGTCTGTAGCATCTCACTCTTGAAGTCTTCCAGCATGTTTCCAATTTCTCCTTTAATCGATGAGTTAGAGGAAGAGGTACTAGCTATGGTTTGAATCCCCCTACCTTTCTTTCTAGCTGCTCTAGAAAGGTTTCTAAAAACAATATTTATGTCCTCATAGGATAGTTGGTAGATGTCTCCCTTGGCCAGTGGATGGAGGGTGTCTAAAATATCTTCCGGAATTCCCCTGAGCAGGACCATCTTCAAAGACATAGGGTCAAGTGTACACCCGACCCTTTTGTAACTGAGCTGGTACCTCTCTTCATAGTCCTCCAGGGACTCAGCACTTCCTATGGTCATTCGAAAAATTTCTTCTTTAGTATCTTTTGACCTACAATAGTCTTGATACTTGTTGTTAAAGGATTCCTACATCTGAGCCCAAGTTATGATGTTATTTCCATGTAACCCCATGAACTAGCATAGTGCTACATCCTTGAGAGTAGGAGGGAACAATTTCAACTTTTGCTCATCTTTTGTAGATTCATAGGTTCAACAGATAACAACAAACTCAAACAAAAAGTTGTCAGGATCTTCTGTAGTCAAACCATGGAAATGAGGTAGGGTCAAAGGGCCGATATTCTTCATTTTGGTGTCCCCATTAGTCTCCTAAATGGGAAAGGTACCCTCTATTCTCTCTCCATTCCCCCTAGCATTTCTGCTTTCAGCCATTGGCTCCAAATGAATGTTTTCTTCTTCTTCTTCCCCTATATATTCTTCAAATATGTCTTGTTGTTCACCTAAGGGTTTTTCTTGATCACAGTTGCTGAAGAAGAGAGAAGGTTGGCTGTGTGAAGTAGTGGGGGTGTTGGAAATTTTTTTTCCTGAGTTATATCTATTCCTACGAGGCATGAAAGGAAATTTTTTTTGGTTCTTTTTTGTTTCTTTTTACCCACACTAATAGTACCTGCAGAAGCTGAAATTTATTGAACAAAACAAATTGCAACTAGCTGAAATGAAATTTGCAGAATTGAAGAGGAAAAAAGGAAATGCAGAACTTGAAAGAAGAGAAATGACTAGTCTACTTTTGTGGAAATGAAATTTGCAGAATTGAAGAGGGAAGCAAGGAAATGCAGAACTTGAATGAAGAGAAATGACTAGTCTACTTTTGCTGAAATAAACTATTAGGAGAATGTTGCAATAGAAAATAGAACAAAGCAGTAATCACAGAATACTCTGACACTTCCCCATAAACAACGCAAAAAAGTTGTGAGCACGAGTATTGCAGCAATAATGCTGCAACTCTTGGGCTACCTACTTTACTCTTATCAACCCGGTAGTTCGTAACAAACTTGGAAGCATCAGCGTTGTATGCACAAGCACCAGTTCTTACTACAAGTTGTAACTTGGTTAGCCAGTGAAAGATCACTAGGAGATCAAGCCAAATTGTATGGATTCCAGAAGAAGCTCTATATGTGATGAAAGGAGAGAAAGATTACCCTACAAACACTACTTTAACTACATAAAGGAGAAAGACTGAAATGTAAAGCAAACCTAGTAAATCCTAATTAACTAACTAATCCTACTTTTGCATAAATCACTATGAAAACCATGGAATGGATGCCATTATCTACTCAAGGAAGTAAAAAAAATCTAACGAAGCTATTTATCAAAGTAAATAACCACAAAACATCTTTTTGGATTTTTATGTATTTTTATGTGAACTTGACATGCATGTAATTTATTGTGTGTGAAAGTGGTAGTGAATAGGTAGCGTTGGAGGATGGTTTTGGGACTTGAGAGGATGTAGGATGGTGTGGATGGGTCCTAAGAGGTCCTAGGTGGCCTTCTGGAGGCTTTTCCCATACTTTTACTTCAAAATAAACCCTACAGGAAAATCTACAGGAGGAAAATAGGGCAATAATAAGAGGCCTACAGGAGGAGGCCGAGAGCAGTTTTCACAATTTTGAGGGTGTGAGAGTGGGTGGAGAAGGAGGATGAAGGATGGAATGAGGTGTTAGGGAACCTAGGGTCGACCAACAATAACCAGGAGAGAGAAAGATGATTGGGTTTGCTCAAGGAGAGAGGAAGAAGCTGTATGGAAAAAGCAGGAAACTAAAGCAGAATTGAGAGAAGACTTGGGCGACCTGTAGGGCATGGATGAGATGGAGGATGGGATGGCTAATAGGATAGCCTACTACTAAAAGAGATATTTTGCATAAAAGAAATTGGATGTCAACCAAGGAAATCAAGCAAGCAATGAAATGAGTGCATCTACGAAAACAAAGTTTTGCATCAAAATAATCTAAGCTATGATTTATGAAAGGAAATGCTGAGAAATGTTGCAAGAAAGGAAAGCATGAAATAATACTATTGTAAATAAAGAAGTGAGAATGATGAAGAATATCTCAAGTAAAGCAAAGCTGGACTATTAACCTACTAAAAAGCTACAAACACTAGAAGTCCTATGAGTTAGGGAAATCTGTGTTTTTGGGACAGCAAGAGGGTCTTTTCCTCAAATAATGGTCCCAAAGGGAGGAAGAGAGGCCAAGGAACTGTTTGTATCCTTTTGAATCTTCTTTTTATCACTGCTTAACCTGCTATAGAAAGCACAAATGGAAGCAAACTACTGAATCATCAAAAGCAACCTATTGTTAACCATAAAAGAAATGCATCTAACAACAACCTAATCTACAAACTAAAGTAAAACATACAAATAAAAGTAAAGAGGAGCTCGGCTACTTGGATTGGGCCCTAATCCAAGAGCTTTATCCCTATGAGGTAACTCAGTGGTAGCTCAAAAAGGATTCCATCTTTATTTCCAAAACAATAGCAAGATTACATGAAACTGTCACTAGAGAACTAAATTAAATTTTACTAATTAAATTGTTGTGCTCATAATTCCTTATTTATATTGCAATTTTTTATACATATTATTTGTTATATTATAATGTATATATTGATATCTAAATTTTTCTCAATAAGTATTATAAATAAAAAGAATGAAATGGTATCCAATTTTATTTTGTTTAATCTTTCTCAACAGGAAGAAGAGGAGGAGTAGGCGGTGGCGGAGGCAGAGGTGGAGGAGGTAGAGGAGGAGGCAGAGCTGAAGGTAGAGGAAGCATAGGAGAGGAGGAGGAGGAAGTAGAGGTGAAGGTGGAGGAGGGAGGGGAGAGGAGGAGGAGGAGGCAAAGGAAGAGGATTAGGTGGAGGTGAAAGCAAAGGCAGAGGAGGAGGTGGAGGAGGCAATAGAGGTAGAGGCGTAAGCGTGGGAGAAGGAGGTAGGGGAGGAGGAGGAGCAGATGGAAGCAGAGGGGGAGGAGCACGAGGAGGAGGAGGTGGAAGCAAGGAGGAGGAGGAACCAAGGAGGAGGAGGAGCAGATGGAAGCAGAGGGGGAGGAGCAGGAGCAAGAGGAGGCGGTGGCGAGGAGGAGGAGCAGGTGGAAGCAGAGGTGGCAACAAGGGAGGAGGCAGCGGAGGGGTTGGGGCAAGAGAAGGAGCAGTTAATGGAGGAGGAGGTGGAGGCGATGGGGTAGCAGGAAGGGGGGTGGCGACAATGGGAAAAGAGGCGATCGAGGCAAAGGAGGCAGATGTGGAGGAGGAGAAGGAGGAGAAGGCAAAGGCGGAGACAGCCGCATTGGTAGTAGTGGTTGTGGTTGTGGTGGATGAAGAGGAGGAGCATGTGGTGGTGATGGTGGTGGCAGAGGTGGAGGAGAAGGAGGAGGAGGAGGAGGGGGTGAAGGGAGTTGAGGAGGAGCTGGAGGTGGTGATGGACATGGAGTACGAGGAGGAGGTGGAGGAAGTGGTTGCGGTAGAGGAAGAGGAGGAGGAGGAGAAGGAAGATAAGGAGGTGGTGTTGTTGGTGGAGGTTGAGGTGGTGGATGAGAAGGCAGAGGTGGTGGTGGTGCAGTAGGAGGTGGAGGTGGAGGATGAGGAGTAGGAGGAGGTAGAGGTCTAGGACTTGGATTAGGAGAAGGAGGAGGAGGGGGTGGTGGTGGAGGAGGAGGAGTAGGAAGTGGAGGAGGAGGAGGTGGTGGAGGTGGAGAAGGAGGAAGAGGAAGTGGAGGTCGATGTGTGGGTGGAGGTGGTGGTGGAGTAGGAGGTGGTCGAGGTATAGGTCGATGTGGGGGAGGAGGAGGAGGAGGAGGAGGAGGAGGATGAGAAGGGTGTGGTAGAGGAGGATGAGGAGGAGGCAAAGGTGAAAGAGGTGGTGGAGAAAGAGTGGAGGTGGAGGAAGAGTGGAGGTGGAAGTTGACGTGGAGCAGGAGGTGAAGGTTTACGTGGAGGTTTAGGTGGAGGAGGAGGAGGAGGAGGAAAAGGAGTAGGAGGGTGTGGAGGAGGTGGAAGTGGAGTTGTAGGTGGTGGTGAATATGGAGGCAAAGGAGGAGGATGAGGAGGAGGGAGCAGCAGAGCGAAGGTGGAGGAGGAGGAGGAGGAAGAGGTGGAGATGTGGTGGATGAGTAGGTGGAGGAGGAGGAGGAGGTGGATTCAGAGGTCGTGTAGGAGGTGGAGGGAGAGGAGGTGGAGGAAGAGGTAGAGGCAGAGGTGGTGGAGGTGGTAGAGCTGGACGTGGTGGAGGTGGTAGAGGCAAAGGTGGTGGAGGTGGATATGGAGGTGGGGTAAGAGGAGGTGGTGAAGGAGGAGGAGGAGGTGGTGGTGTTAGAGGAAGAGGAGGAGGAGGATGTGGTGGTTGAGGAGATGGTGGTGGAGGTGGAGTTGGAGGAGGTGGTTGAAGATGAGGAGGAGTAGGAGAAGGCGAAGGTGGTGGGGGAGGTGGAGGTGGAGGAGAGGAGGAGGAGGAGGAGGAGGTGGAGGTGGAGGTGGAAATGTGCAAGTTAATTTAAGTTTCATGCCTAAATTCAAATATTAAATTGTCACTCTCTTCTCCACTATTGTAAATGAAAGATATAGTCTCGTGAATCTAGAACATATCTATTCACATACGTAATATCCTACTATTAAATGATAAGTAATTCATTTAGGAATATTTCCTCTATTCACAGATATAGTGATTCAAGTACATCAAATTTCTTTTACATTTAGATCTATTATATTGGACAAGAATTTGAAGCATTTATGAAGAACAAAAAATTGTGTTTATTTTGATTAAAATTTTTGTTAGTCCCTTAAACACTTATAGATCTACTTTTGTTGTCCAATGAACCATTTTTTTGGGAATGACTCGTTTCATCTTACAATTACCATTGATTTTAGAATTATTGGTTAAAGTTAACGTTGCTTCTTGAATAAGAAGCCTTATGTTCTTGTTTTCTTCTAGTTACATGAGAAACAGAGGATATTAGGAATCATATGTGGATTTTTCTATCCTTAGTGTATTTCAATTTTTTTGTGTAATTATTATTACTTTTTTATATATCTAATGGTTTAAGGAAAAAAATCCAATTCACTTTTTGGCATGACCTGAGCTTCTTCGCTTTTAAGAGAATGTACGATTTATCTTGTAATTTGTTTCAAAATATTTATTAGGAAAGGGAAATATGTTATACTTTGCTATTTATATGGAATAATGACCTATGATGTAGCTTCCTATGTGTTCATTGTAGGGGATCTATTTTCATGGGAACAACATTCCTTTAATGAAATTATAATTTTGAGGGAAGGACTAAAGGAGAAACACATATAATTAGTCGAGGAGGAGAGACTACTTATCGTATTCTCATTTTTTGAAGTTGAAATCCTTTGATGATACTTATTTTGTAACATGTTATGCTAACTAATGAACATTTTTCTTTGTGGGATATATTTTTGAACTCAAAAATTATGGCTTTATAATGAGTTTGTGTGAATTAATTTCTTTATCATATAAGATATTAAATTACATTACATATTTTGTCTTTTGGTCAATCTCATTGCGCATTTTGTGTAATTTCAAAAAATTGTGTATTGATAAACAATTATTAGAGTTTTGATTGTAGAAGAAAACATAATAGTTATTATAATAGTTACACAACAAGGAGTTGAAAGAAATTTTAGATGGTGATGAACCACCAAATCCTAATGATGTTGGTTTATTTGAAGCAAAGTATTGGATAATTATATTTCTATTAGAGAATCAATGCATAATAAGGAAAAATAACTTGATGTAAATATTAAATGAGGGATTCACTAATAATTCACAAGATTTTATAATTAAGTGAATGATTCACTAATATTTCACAACATTTTATAATTCATTGAAGGACACACCAATATTTTACAATATTTTATATTTTAGTAAAATATTCCAAAAAAATTGATATATCGTTGTTGTAGTGTAGTAGAAAATGACCATTTCTTACTAGTAGAAAGGAAAACAATAAATCACATGAAGATAAAGAACATAGGAATAGAATAAGTGAAATGATGTAGCAGAGAAGCAACAAAGTGTTACTTTATATTATATTCTGTTGAGAAGACAATAAAAAATGATGCAATGATGCATACATTTCCATATATATATATATATATATGTGTGTGTGTGTGTGTGTGTGTGTGTGTGTATAGATATAGATTATGTAGAGATAGTCAGAATAATTTAAGTCAAAACAAATTTAGCCTATCAAACTTAGAATCTTGACTCGACTAGAGAGTTGATCGACTTTATAATATCAATTGTATAATTGTTTGGGATGGTGAACTATGTCGTGCGAGCCCCTCCAACATCTCCCCTACTCTTAATTCATTCTTTGTGACAAAAGACGGGAAGATTTGGAGTCATACAAAAGTTGTACAAAATTTGATACACCATAAATTAAAAAATGTAAATCATATTAATGATATAAAAGTTCATTTAGAAGGATGGTTGGCTAATTAGAAGATCTAGTTTTGTGGTCAACTAGAATTTCTTGAATTACATCTGCAAGATTTAAAATGTGAATTCCTCTTCTTTTCCCTTCCATGGCTGACCGATTGGAACATTCAATTTCAAATTCCTTAGTGTGATGTTGTTGCTCAGAATAGAGACCAAATCCTAAAATCTTGGCTCAAAGAAATTGAGTTTATGTCGTGGGGAATATGATCAAGACGATTGTGCTATTGCAGGTGCTGGTGTTGAAGTCATAGGGAATGTTGTTTGATAAGTGTTTGGTGCCAGAACTTGAATATATTGATCGAATATAGAACTTTTCCATGCAAATATACTTTCATGAGCATCAAATGATTTTAAATATTTCAAATATTGTTCTTTGTCGGCTAGTGATATGTGTCGTGACAATTCTTGATCAACTAGTATTTGATGTTCTAATAGTTGCACTTTATTAATAATTCCATGAAAAGAATCATATAGTTGGACTTTATTAACAGTTCCATTAAAATAATCAATAATATTCGAAGATTCTACTTTTACTGTCTTCCCTTCTCTAAAACACTATCTCTACTCTGGTTGTAGTTGGGATTAATATTTTTCTCCTGTAAAACCTAATTCTCATGGGTAGACTTTGTTCGAGGTTGAGTTACTCGTTGGGAGTACAATTGTCAAATTATAAATTATTGAGTTTATATTTGATCGCATGTGGGTGATAAATATATTAGGGAAATATTAAAAACATTGGGCTCTGTGATATAATTTTTTTCCTAACTCTTCCTTTTCTGTGGAAAATTCTTGGTCATTCTTTTGAATTATAGTGGATGTTTTTTCATTCCCTTGAACTATCACTTTATCTTGCAATTTATTTACATGAGCAGTTATTTTCTTACTATGTTCGACCAGTTGTTTTTCAAACTATTGGATTTCAATAAGTGGCTCATCAATTCTTCTCAGAAATTTATACCACTTTAAAATACATGTTTGTAACTTTTTAAAGTGTTTATTAAAAGAATCTAATAAAGTGTTATAACCCTAAACGCTAAACCCTAAGAATTTTACAACATTTTAATAAGGGTTTTGTAACTTTTACTTAAGTTTTTAATAAAATAATTTACTAAAGTGTTATAAAACCTAAAACCTAAACCCTAAACCCTAAACACTAAACCCTAAACACCAAACCCAAACCCCAAACCCTAAAATCTAAGCATTTTATGATCTATTAAAAATAATTTTGTAACTTTTATTTAAGTGTTTATTAAAATAATTTAATAAGATGTTATAAAACATAAACCCTCAAACGTGAACCCTCAACCCCAGATCCTAAACTCTAAACCCTAATCATTAATTAACCATTTCAAAAAGTCTTTTGTAACATTTTTTTAACCGTTTTTTAAAGTCACTTAATAAATTTTTATAAACCCTAAACCCTAAACCCTAAACCCTATAAACTAAAACATGAACCCTAGCATTTTATAACATTTTAAAAGCATTTTGTAACTTTTATTTAAATGTTTATTAAAAAAACTTCCTAAATTATTATAAACCTTAAACCATACACCGTAAAACCTAAACCCAAAA
>APFE030047063.1:0-13484 GCA_000404065.3 Pinus taeda | reverse complement strand
TAAATACATTTTCATTTTTTGTCTAATTTATTCTAACTTATCAAAACCAAAAAATGCTACAGCATTGGCTCCAACTAGGGACTGCTTTTTGCTGTAGAATGCAGAGAACCTGCAGATCCATGTGCCTTCTCCTCAGGCTTTGGAGTCCTTTGCTGTAAAAAATCTTACTGAAAATTACCAAGGAAACCAAAGTATTTACAATGAAATGTATTCCGACTTCTCAATATTGAATGAAATGTTTGAGAAACCTTCCATTTACAAGATAAGTGGATTATAGTCCCTCGAGATTTTGTAGCACAAAAGTGTTGTCACCCTTTACTTCAACAATTGCTAAAGGACCAAACCATAGGTTGTCAAACTTACCATGCTTTCCCTTTTCCTCCCTCCTAGAGTCCCATCCTAGAACTAGGTCGCCTTCCTTGAAGTCCCTTTCCCTGGCTTTTCCGTCAAACTGATTTTCTTCTTATTATGATATTTCTTCAATTTGTATTGAACTTCATCTCTATTTTAATTTAGTTCAATAATATGATTTATCCTTCTTGAAAAATCATCAGGTTCATCTATTGAGTCCTGCAAGAATTTTAAAACTGGGAAAGCCAAATTGGTAGGAAAAATTGCATCTTTCCCATACAATAACTGAAAAGGAGATTTCCTAGTAGATCTTTTTGGAGTTATTCTGTTTTCCCATACTGCATAAATTAAATGAGAGTCCCAGCTATTTTTATGATTTTCTAGGGTGTTTTTGATTACCTTTACTAGACTTTTATTTGAGGATTCTGCGAGGCCATTACCTTGAGGGTAGTATGGAGTTGAATGATGTAACAAAATCTGATATCTTTGGCAAAACTCAATCATTTTAACACTAGAGAATGCTGTTGCATTATTTGTGACAATTTGAGTTGGGCAACCAAACCTAGATAAGGTATTTTCTTCAATGAATTTAATTACTACTGAGTCGGTAGCATTTCTTATAGGAATTGCTTCTACCCATATAGTGAAGTAGTCTGTTTCTATGAGGATCCATCTATGCTAATTACTTGAAGCGGGATAGATTTCTCCAATAAAATCCAATTCCCATTGAAGGAATGGTGCTGAGATTATTGATGGTACTAGTGGAAGAGCTGCTAGTTTCTACTTACCAGCAAACATCTGACAAGGAACACAACCTATGACCTTTGCTCCTACTTGCAAGAACAATTTTGGCCAATAAAATCCTCCCCTTAAAATCTTGTATGTTATTGCTCTCCAAGCATAATGTCCTCCACAAAATCCTATATGAAACTGATCAATATTTCCTACAGTTTCTGATTCTGTTAAACATAATAACAAAATATTTAGTGGATTTTTCAAGTACAAATTTGCATCTATGATGCAGTACTTGAGTGCTTTCAATTTAAGAGTTTTACATTGGGCTTTGGAGAATGATGCTGGGCATTCAAAATGGAGCAGAAAATTTACAATGTCTTGATACCAATCTGACAATAGAAATTTGTCATCAATATGTAAAGGGCTAATATGATCTGAAGGTAATGGTTCTTGTGGATTCTTTTCTTCAGGTTGAAGAGAAGGTTCTTGTGGATTCTCCCCTTGTAAAATTAGGAAAGGTTCTTGTGGATTCTTCCCTTGTGAAACTAGGAAAGGTTCTTGTGGATTCTTCCCTTTTACAAGGACAGAAGGTTCTTTTGGATTCTTCCCTTGTATTTCTAAAATAGAATTGATTCCAAGGACTTTGCAATTGGATTCTGCTAGAAGCTTGGATAATCCCTGGCATTTTACTAGCTTTGTAGTTTTCATTGTTAGATCAAACTCAAGTATTCGAGTGATCCACCTACCTCTTTTCCCATCAGTGTCAGGTTGAATTAGAACAGTTTTTACAGCACCATTAGGAACATAAGCTGTAATAGGTGAATGTAGGACATACATCCTAAAAGATTTCAAGGCTTGAATGAGGGTGTAGGCTTGCTTCTTGATTATGTCATACTTAAGCTCAACATCTCTTATAACCTTACTAAAAAAGGATATGGGTTGGTCATGGGAATCTTCATTCTTTTGTAATAGAACAACGAGAAGGGTTGTTTTTGAGGTAAAAGAAAAAATACTAAATGGTTTAGTATAATCAGGGCTGGCCAGAGTAGGAGCTTCAGAGATAGCTTTCTTGATTTGATCAAATGCATGCCTGGAAGAGACAATCCATTTAACTTCATGATCCTTTCGGAGCATGTCAGTTGTATATTTTACAATCTTTGCATAATTTGGGATGAATCTCCTTAAAAAATTAATCTTACCCAGAAAAGCTTGAATTTCTTTCTTGTTTCTAGGTAAGGTCAATGTTTCAATGGCAGACACATGCTTGGGATCAATTACCACTCCTTCCTTTGAGATTATATGGCCCAATAAATTTCCTTATTTGATAACAAACAGAGACGTTTAGGGTTCAATGATATCCCAAATTTTCTACACCTGTCAAAAACCTTGATCAAGTGCTTTAGATGTTTCTGATCAGATTTAGGAAAAACAATAATGTCATCAAGATAAATAACCACAAATTTGTTTACTTGATCCATGAAAACTACATCCATAGCTCTCTGCAATGTTGCTCTAGCATTTGATAAGCCAAATGGAATTCTAGCGTACATAAATGTACCCTAGGGTGTAGTGAAGGCTGTCTTTTCCATGTCTTCTGGATTAACATTTGCCTCATTATAACCTGAAAAATCATCAAGCATAGAAAGTCTTTGTGCTCGTAAAACCATTTGAATGAACTGATCCATTTTGGGCAAAGGGTAATTATCCTTTAATGATGCTTTGTTCAAATTTCTAAAGTCCACACAAAGTCTAATTTCTCCATTCTTTTTCCTAACAGGAACTAAATTTGCAACCCAATTAGAATACCTAAGAGGGAGAATTATTTGGGTATCTAACATTTTCTTGATTTCCTTTTCTACAGTTGGTAGAAGGGATGGATTAATCCTCCTAAGTTTTTGTTGATAAGGTATTGCTTCTAGCTTCAAAGGGATCTTATGTTGTATTAATGAAGTGTCATAAGTTTTTAGATCGGCATAGGTCCAAGCAAAAACATCCTTATAATTTTGAAGTACATAAGGTATTGAGTTTTAATCTCAGGGTCTAGAGATGTACAGATTTTGATGCTTTTGACATAATCATTTGTTCCAATGTTAATTTCTTCTATGTCCTCTTCCAAAGAGATGGACTGAGGATTTCGGAGGACATCATTTTGATCAAACAATTTTTCTAAAGGTATCAAGCCTTTGGGAATAAAATTGTTAGATAATTGAATAATGTTATGATCAACAATTTTTGAACTAAAATCTGAAGCATCATTCTCACTTGTATTTTCATTTATTTTGGATCTATCATCATCAATTTGTAGAACAGAAAATTGATCTACAACTTGTAGAAAGGATTTCAAGTGTTCATCATCTTCAAATATCTGCCAGTGTTTTAGATTGTCTGGGATAGATGGTCTATACTTGACTTGTATTTGGTAGAGTAAATTAGTTTGATCAGGAATTTTAAAGGAACTAGCAGAAACAGCTAAGGCATCTGCATGAGTATCTTGATCTCTTGGAATATAAGTCAAATTAAAAGCATCAAAGAAGTTTTCAGCTGAATCCCATACTTCATTTCGGTAAGACCTAAGTCTAGGGTGTTCTGTCGGGCAAATATTTCTGACTTGTTTGACAATAAGTTCTGAATCAGTAAAAACACTTAATTTTTGAACCTTTAAGCTTTTGGATAATTGCAATCCCAAAAGGAAAGCTTCATATTCAGCCACATTATTTGTAACTTCGAAGTCGAGCTTACATGATTGGGTAATGTTTTCTTTTTCTGGTGATATTAAAACTACTCCAGCTCCTGATCCATATTTTGTACAGGAGCCATCAAAGAATAGCTTCCATATATTAGTTTGATTTGGAATTTGAATTTCAATTACATCTTCAATTTTAACTTGATTTTCATGCACTAAGTTAGAAGAGAGTTGAAAGCAACCAAAATCTTGGTCAATTGCATAAATGGGATGGTTCCTTGGTTGGTCTGTTTTGCAAACAGTGTGCACAAATCTCACCTTTCTATATAATCTTAGTTGTTATCCCCCATAAACTGGAATAGTAGCTTAAGACATATCCATCAGAAGAGTTCCCCCTAATTTGGCACAACAAGACCTAGAAAGTAGTATTCCAAATTTGGGAGGGATATCTGTAACAACTATATCAAGTACTACACTTTTCACTAGAATTTGGGCAAGGGTGACTACTAAATCCTTAATCAATCCTAAGCAAGGCACCCTTTTAGAATTAAAGGTGTACAAGTCATGATAGGATCTAGTTATGTCAAGTTTCAAATAATCCATAATAGTTTTTTGCATGAGGTTATGTAATGCTCCAGAATCAAGCATATAATTATACAACATGGAATCATTTGTCTTAAGAGTTACATATAAAGGAGGCACTATTTCATCTATCATATCTAAGCTTGGGCCAAAAACAACTGCTGGTTTTTCATCTTACAGACTGATGATATCACCTTCTACATCAACCGAGGTATTTTGTATCCATTTGGAGACCTGATTTATATACCCAGTGTTTTTAGAAAGTTCTGAAAGAGGGATTGGGATTTTAACTCTTTCTAACTCTTTTTCAACATTAAATGTAGTCAATGCATTTTTGTCATTTTGAGGAGTATCAATTGACTGATCTAATGGTTGAATAAAAGTTGTTTGAATTTGAGAATTTTTGACATGAGGTTCAATTACTGGAGTTTCCTTAGGAGGTCTTCCAAGACCAGGCCTAGGCCTAAGGTCATATCTTTTGTTCAACTCTGCAATTAAAAATTCAGAGAAGGCATGGCATTTAGAAACCTGTGAAGATTCTTGATCTTCTTTAACCTAGTTTTGTTGTGTAAGAGGAATAATGATTGTTTGATTATAAGAAGTATCCATATTATTTATATCTTTAGTGATGGTTATAGTATTATTATCAGGTTGTTGATCATCTATCAACAAAGGAGTGGGATTTTGCTGATCATTACTAGGTCTCTGAAGAATTTGTAATTGTGGATTTCTTTTATACTAACCTTGATTTTGATTTTGGGGTTCGTAAATTGTTTGTTGAATTGTCCTAGGTTGAGTCTCAATATTGGAAATTATATTAGATAGATTTCTAAGAAGAGAAGTTATTTCATCTCTTTTATAATCTTCAGTTTTAGTCTTAGAGAAACTAGAAGCCTCTGGTATTGATTTGAGTTTTCTTTGGGCCTTTTCCTCTTTAACATTCAAAGAAGTTGAAGCAGCCCTATTTTCTTCTATCTCAATAACATTTGTTTTCATATCTTCAAGAGTTCTTGAAGTTATCTCTCTCAGCATAACAACAAAATCATCATCAAAGGCTTTAGAAAATCTAGACTTTGTTGCTGCTACAGGGGGTTTACATTCAGGGGGCATTTGATGATAAAGCTTATTGAATGTTTTGATGAAGTTTGATACAAGGTCACCAAAATTTCTTTTGAGCTCATCAAACTTAGTGATAAATTAGAGAGGATCCTTTTTCACACCCCACTGGTTTTTAAATATATTCGTAAGTTCTTCCCAATTTCTAATGGAATTTGCAGGTAACTGCCTAAACCAAATTCTCACATTTCCTTCAAGTGATTGTAAAAACAACCTCATTTAGACATTTTATTGTTCAATTTTCATGTTATCTACAAAGTCTAAAAAGGCTTGAAGATGGTCTTCAGTAGAAGGACCAATTTCCCCATTATACCTGGGAAGGTATTTCAAGTATCCAGCTAGGAGTGCATCAAGGTTACGAGGTAAGACTAAAGCTGCATATCTAGCCTATACAATAGGTTGGAAATCCATAGTGGGAAGTGGTGTATGAGGTGTTTGTGTGGATGAAGAAGTTGAAGAAGATGAAGAAGAGGTTGAAAAAGGTGATTGAGGGGGTGAAGAACTAGTTGGAGGTGAAGAAGGAGGGGATCTCTTGAATGATTTCAAAGGAGTCTTATGAACTAACTTCTGGACCTGTGGATGAATATCCTCCTTTGTTTCAAAGAGTGGATTCAAATACATTGAGACAATCTCTTCAGGTTGTCCAAAAGTGGGAGGAAATGAATAAGTGGTAGGGGATATGAAATCTGTTGGTTTATATTCTGGTAAATTAACACCCAAGTTAGACTCAGTTTTAGGTGATCTTGGTGGTAGTGAGGGTTCTAGATGAGTTTCAAATGAATGAATGAGGAATGTTGATTTAAAATCAACTCCCTTGTTGAAGAGTTCAACAACCCTAGGTGATAGGCAGGAGTAATCTGGATTGGATGGAATGTTACTATAAGGATCAAATGATGCTAAATCTTTAGACTGCAAAATTAAAGAAGAAGAAGAAGAGGGTTGATGTCCCCTTTTAGAACTGGCTTATCTCAAAATTTTTCCTGCGTCTGATGGAGGATCAACTAAGTCAACCTCTGAACAAGATTTGGTGTGCTTAAAAGGTGCTAGTTTGGGAGAGTGGAGTCGCTAGGTGAAATATTTTAACCTTTCTAGACCTTTAATCACCTTAACCGAATAGAATACATATCGTTTCCCTAGGAAAAATTAATGAAATTTTAGTCCCCGACAATGGCGCCAATTTGTTGTTGTACCTCTGAGATAATAGTGGTTAGATATTATGTGAGAGCATCTAAGATAAATGTTTTGGGGGTTTTGTTTTAATTTGGGAGACCAATGGATGAAACAGATATAGAATTGATGTGCCTAACCTGTTGAATAATATCAATATCTCAATGGAGGGCTGCTATAAATATTTACACAGTGAAATAGCTTTTATGATGATGAGAAGAAACATAAAAGTAATATGACTGCCACATTTTTCAAATTGAAAGCTAGATAATCATAAGTATGAAAACCTTTAAACCATGTTTAGTGGTTTGAGAAAATACACATGAGCTTACAAAAGATGCTGATGATTTATTAATTTTGAGGGAATTCAATAAAGAAATAGTTCATTAACTCATTCTCTTTATAGATTATGACTTTAGAAAGCTTATAGGAATAGATTGAAATACAAGTACTCCTACCTAGTTATCTCTACAAGACACAAGTATATGAAAAAAAACATAATGAATGACACTGGAAACACTTACAGGAAACACAAACTGTGCAAAATAGAATTTAGAATCCTTTGCTTCATACTAATGATCTAGAAATATTAATTACATCAGATGTCTAGAAATTCTTCTTCAAGGGTGCATTCCTTTAATAACCAGTGAAAAGAGTTATTTATACAACAGCAGGATGAAAAATATCCTGAACTGTTTTTACAAAAATATATTATTCACACAATCAAAAATAAAACTGTCTAATGATCTGGCACTGCTTTGGTGGTATGCTGTTTGATGACTATTGCTAAAAAAGTTGAAAAATGTTTGGAGTTGGCTAACTATTTCCACAAAAACTGAATGTCATTCCATTATCCTCAATCCAGTAAATCTGTTAATTCTTCCTAGCATTTCTTATCTAGGATAGAAATCTTTGTTACCTTGTATATTTCATCCATCTCGGTATATTTAGTAAAAGTGGGTTTTACCAAAAATATATGTTTGATTTCATCCAGGATGAAGAAAGAATCCCTGAGTGCTTTTACTAGAAGAGCTCGTGTTTTTGATCCTTTGATATTGGCTACTGAAGATGCATGGGTGCCGACCTCTATCAAATTTTTGACATAATCCTCAATTGGCATCAATTTATCATTATTAACCATCAAAGTAGGTAAACCTTTGCTGATCAAAGGTTCAATTTTGTTGAAGAATCTCTGAACCATGTTGCTAACATTGTTGCACTTTTCTTGTAGCTAAAGGTTGAGATTTCTCTTAGTGATAATCTTCTTCACTTCTAATATTGTTGTAGTTCTGTCACTTATCCTTAACTCCTCAAGCTCATAGTCATCCTTGGAATTCAGAAATTTGATTATATTAGAGGCAATCTCTGGCATATCCTCTAGCTACCTATTTATGGATTCCATTGCTTCGTGAGCTTTCTCCAAAAGATATTTTTGGTTGAATATTATCTTAATGGAGGGCCAAATCTCCTTGATTTACTCTGTGATTTCTTCCCGCAGAATTTCTTTTGCTAAACCCAACTTGTTTCCTATGAAGGAATCTGTGAGTTCTTTCTTCAACACTTCCACTTGGCTTTTAAGTCTGTTTGTTTTAGTTGTGTGTGTACTGTCTGATATAGACTTCAAGAGTTGTAACTCTTTGAGTTCCCTTCAATTTATTGATTTATCCTGTCTAGATAGACAGGTTCTGAACAACTTCAGTAAGTTGTTTAGCTCCTTCTACTATACTTGTTGCTGATGCAGTGACTGTAGTAGAAAATATGGTGATGGGAACTGTTGGAAGAGAAACTACATCTGTTGAAGTTTGGATGTTCTTGATAGCTTCCTCCTTCTCCTTAACCAATTTTTCCATCTGCTCCTCCATTTGTTTTATTTACAAATTATGTTCTATGATGAGCTTCATCATGTCTGACTTTTGAGTCTCTGTCTCCTCAATTTCTTTGGCCATTGGATCCTCTGATGTTGATAGTTTCAGCAGTTTCTTTAGTGCTGCAACTTCAATTTTCTTTTTCTTAATGAGCTCCTTTGCAGAATTTGTATTTGATGGATCATATCCCATCCTTAGCACTAGATTTTCTAGGGACTGAGTCTTGGTATCCTTTGCTAATGAGGAGACCTTTTCCAACTTCAATTGTGACTGAATGTTGGGCAATGTAACCTGCAATTTTGGCAAACTCATAGAAGTGTTTGTTAAGGTTGAAGCAATCATCTATCTAGTTTGTTTGTGCACCTCAATTTGATTAATTGGATGCACATCCTGGACGTTGAACTCAAAAGAAGTATGTTTATGATATTGTGCTGCAGTCCTGGGCTGAGGAACTTGGGCCTGCAAGAAAGTCATTTGCATCTTCCCCTTCTCAGAGTCAAAGACTAAAAGAAGCCTTACTTAAGAGCTGGAAGAATGCTTCCAAAATTGGGTGTAAGTATTCAACTTCAATTCCTCATTCTTTCTTTTGATTTCACTAAAGACATGGAAGATGTCTTTCTCTTTATTCTTTGGAATTCCTCCAACATGTTGGACTATCTGTTGTTCATGAGAAGTTGTAGACTGAGTTGGAGATTGTATGGATTGTCCATTAGACTGTGAATCGATATCCATAGAGGCCTTTTGTTTCTTTTTCCCGTGGAATACCTTAAAGCGTTGGCTTTTTGCCTCTGTTGCAGGTGAAGGTTGTTCTTCCCTCCCTCTCTTGGGTACCTTTTCCTATGTAATTGGAGTTTTCGTATTCGATGTAGAGACAACCTGCTCCTCAGCCTCCTGGAAGATATTCTCTGCCCATTCCAACTGATTCTTGAACTGTTCTATCTCAGGCCTAGCTGTATGATGATATGGTGGGAATTTATTCTCCACTCTGAGTTTGGAGATGACTCCCAATGGGTCATATGACCAAGAAAAATTGAGAGCAAATTTCATTTATTTTAGCAGCTTATCAGCTTCCTCCCCTGCCTCCCTGGTATTACAAATGAAGGGACCAAATTGAGATTTGAGCTTAAATTATGATTTATTTTTGGTAGCTACAAAATGAACTTCATCTACATTCAATCTTTTCCTCAAGTACTCCAGTGCAAAGATTCTAACAGGAAGGTACTTTAGCAGTTTGTATGGTGGAAACTCACAACCAAAAACCTTGATTTTTGTATAGTTTTGGTAGCAATACCAATCTCCTGTTGCAGCCTGATCTATGAATTGAATTTCTTTGATAATATCTTCACTGATCCTTGGTAATGGGGTGTTGCTCATAAGGCTGAGGGTTGGATGAATGAATAGTTCTATGAAATGCTTGTATGTGAATTCTTCTTTCTCCTTCATCCCCATTGAAGTCCAGAAAGTCACTGACTGTTGTTGTCCTTCTTCATCAAGTTTCTGCAAAGGGAATGGGAATTTGTCTCCCTGAAAATATATAAACAGATACACAAGTACTGCAACATACTTGAATACTTCTTCAGTGTTAAATCTGACAAATTGCTCATGTATGGTTTCATCTATGAAATGAACAAAATCATAAATAACAGTAGGCTTAGAATCAAAAGAAAAAAATGTATAAGAAACCAAGGATATCTTCATTGAGAGACTAATCAGAGTGATAACCAAGAAAATAGGACATGATAGTAGCAATATGCATGGTTCTATCAGGAAACATAGATGAATCATAAGGTTGGTTTCTCTTTGGTAGAGGACTACCAATTGCTAAAAACAATTCCAGGGTTTGGGATCTCTTGGTAAAATCTAGTTTTTTATAAGCTTCTATCGGGTTTTCATGAGAAAAAGGATGAGTCGGTGTAGTGGAAGGGGCCTGAAACATTTTCTCATTTGAATCAGTGTTAATAGGATAGAGGATTTTTCAAGTAGGTGAGATAATGGTTATGGCTAGGATCATAGGATTCATGGAATTTTCTCACAAACTCTGGAGCTCTATGTATTTGTGGACAAATATAATGGGGTAATTGGGATTCCCTGAGCCCAATTTCATCACTCTAGTCAAGTAGCTACTCTTCCCAACAGTAATAAATTTCAAATAAATCGAATTGAGAAGAAGTCTCAATGATTTTGCAATCCTTTTCAACTAATGGAGTATGGTGGAAATCAATGTGTGGTTGAATTAGAGGATTTGACACTTCTACAATTGTTTTTCCCTTGGGAGGCGTTTTGGCAAACGAAACTATGGACTGTAAATGACAAAATGATAAAAAAAGTAGTAAACAGAGTGGAGACAAATAACTGACATGCGGATTTGGAAGGTGTGCTTGCGAATAGGACAAATGGTTGCTAGAATGTCGGACAGTGGCTGAGCTGTTGAGCAGGCGAGCTTGAATAATATTCTTGGTCACAGAAGTTTACTTTGTAACCTTTGAAATGTATAGAAGAGTGCTTATAAAGAGAAAAATTGGGTGGAAGGTGGCGATGAGCATTTGAAAGTTCATTAATTATCCAACGAGTTAATTAATGGACATTTGGTTATAAATGCGTGGGAGTGGAAATGAATGGGAAACGGATAGGTGGCCGATGATTGGATGGGAGATATGAAACAGAGCATGACGTGAAGTGGCGGTGACGACTATGAAGGATACCACGTTCGGGGGTAAGACGAAGCGGTTTGTGGTTTTGAGATTTTTAGTCCTGAAAGACTAAAAGGTACTTTTGTGGTTTATATGGAAAGTATTAAAGACTGCCCATTTCGGGCCCCCCTTACTGATAAACTTCGGACGGTGAATGAGGGCCGGAAAGGTGTGTGGGCCATATTATTGCAGAGGAGTATGCAGGACGTGAGGTGAGGTGGAGGGAGTTTATCATATGAGCAGAAAATGAACAGTGGGGATGTGATATGATAGGCGGACGCGGTGGCGGTGGGTCCAGATGATTTAATGAATGGAGTGATAGCATATCGCAAATCGCACTTTGCTCTGCCTAATGGTTCATGCACTTATGAATTATGCGATGTGATATGATCCTACGGTCAGGAATCAACAGTCATTCGACAGTGAACAACAGTATCGCACATCGCACATCACACTTTCCTCCGCCCAATGGTTCATTCACTTAAGAATTATGCGATGCAATATTGATATTAAGGAAATAACCTATTTCAACATCTCAAACTTTCACATTTCTACCTACCCTTCTATTCCTAGCATTTTTACCTATCCTTTCAGAGTGCATTTGAACTGGCAACCCAATATTTTCTTTTGATGAACAATCTATCTCTATAGCTTATTTCTTCCATTGGCTTGGATTAAACTGTTGAGCCAATTTATTTTCTACCTATGAGAATTAATTTAAAACAAATCCAATTATGATGCAACTGTATAATTGAATAAAAAAAAATAATGTGGCATCTAAACAAACTGCATGCAACTATTATTTTTCAATCTGAATTTAGAACAAAGTTGTGGCATTTAGATTTGCAACACTTTCAGAGTTGATTTCTTTTTCTTTTCTGTCTGACCTAACATTTTATTTTGCCTTCATTTTCTAGAGCATCTACCCTAACATTTTCTTTGATATGGACACATTTATAAAAAATATTTTCCAAACATTTTTTATTCAACATTCTTTCTGTCCATATCCTATCTTAACATTTTTTGTCTAATTTATTATAACTTATCAAAACCAAAAAATGCTACAACAGGGTCAACACCAGGACTTAGCAGAAAACACTTCGAATGAGAAAGCCTTCAACAAGCTAGTAAATTCTTTGTTGGCCACCACCTCTAACTTATATTCTCTATTCAATTATATGTTTCTTATTCTATGGGTTAGGTTTCTAGGAGATATCATTGAGGCTGAGAAAATTGGTGTTATTTTTTTCATTCTTATCCTTCTAGCCCTCCTCCGCACCCATAACTTCCTCTCAGTGCCTTCCATAGTTTTGTTTTTATTGCTACAACTCTTTTGGTTCACACACTCTCTATTCCTTACACTCCATCCTGCTCTATTTTGACATCCCTCTATCCCATCCACTATCTCACATCCATCTCCTAAATTCCCTAATGTTGGGTTTGAGCCCTCACTTAGCATTATGACAACGAATGCACCTAAGGTGTGTTTCTAGGGGTCAAGGCTCCTTGACAGATGTAGAGCTCAGTACCAAGCTCAGTCAGCTACCAAAATTTATGTTTATGTCACCCCTCTTGAAGTCTAAGAAGAAATCCACCGACTTGAAGCTTTGGCAACAACTGACTGACATGCCCATTCATTTTAAGAAATTCAAGAAAAAGTCTTTGATTGGGTCCCAAAACCTGGTCACATTAGGGGTCATAAGAACCAATCCTTTCATTCCATCACCTCAAAGTGGAAAATGAACACTCAGTTGGGTTCTGTCATCAAAGAGAAACATGGGGATCACAATGAATGCATATTCTTCTTCAACGCCATTCAACCCATTCAAAATCACCAATTCTCTTATTTGGTCAGCTTAGATGCCTGGGTGGCTGACATTGAGAGCCATCTTCAATGTGGACAACACTCTATAGTAGCCCCAGGCACGTAGGATCTCTCCTCGAGAACTTCTTTTGAGCATTGATGCATGAAATAATCTCTTGTTTTTATGTCTATATTTAAATAACTTAATTTTACTTTCTTATATGGTTTACACTTGTGGCTTACTAGAATCACCTAGTTGATTGTAGGTAAGGTTTTTGATAACAATGCTAGACATTTGTCTTGGCATCATGATACTTTGAAAGTAGGCTTATATTGGCTCATTTTGATATTCAAAATATTGATATGGTATCTCTACTATCGTTGGTCTGGTTTCCCATGTGGCAGGTCGCGACAATGAAGCTAATGGTTGATATGTTTTGTAAACGTGATTTATTTTTTAATGAATAAAACTAATTAACAAAATAAATTCT
>APFE030047062.1:64453-89102 GCA_000404065.3 Pinus taeda | reverse complement strand
TGATTGTGGAGTTGATGGAGTTGTGTTCAGTTTGACTTGGTTAAACTAGTTGTAATTAATCTAACTGCAAATAGAGTAATGATGAGTTGTTAAACCAATTATTAACTCATAATGCAACTAAAGGATACATCAGTTAACTCAGTTGCATGTCAGTGCATGTTCAGTTAGCAGGGACAAGTGTTAGAGGGTCAGATTGCTATCAGTTGTGACTATAGTTGTGCATGAGGATTTGCACAATCAATGGGATTGAGTTATGCCAATGAGAATTGGCCAATACCAAGTGATTATAGCCTCTTCTCACATGATTCCCAGTGTGAGTGATTCTTTTGAGGTAAATACGAGTTTGGTTCAACCATTCTCATCCATTCTTGAGCAGGTATTGAGCAGTGGAGGCAGGCAAGCAGTGGAATAGATTTGGAGATCAGATCTGAGTTGTATTGTGTGTAAGAGGTGGAGATAGTACTGAGTACTTGTGAGAAGTATTGACTATTGTAATGTTACGTGTTCTCAATCATTAATATACAGATAGTGTGGGGTTTTCAACTGTAAGCTTTCCCCGGGTTACATACTGTGTTAATGTGTGCATGCTCTTGATGTTTTATTGTTATTGATGTCTAATTGATGGATCAATGTTAGAGAGCTTATGTATTGTGTTGTATTCCACATTAGTACATGACAGGATAATCTCCATTGATATGTGTTTATTATTTCAAAAATTCTACAGTGTAGCTGTTAAAGGCGTGGGGGGGCTTGGAATTCACCTAGGCTGAGATAGACAAACTCTCAAGGCTACATCAAACCATTTCACCTCGTAGCTAGCCCTACGAGGTATGAGAAGGCTCTCTCGGGTCAGGTTCGGTAGATCTTTCAGTATGATGAATTGACCCAATTAGGAATAAAGATTTTAGGCTAGTAAATTGATTAAGGGGGATTGATTTAAAGCTTTTTGGTTTTTTGGGTGGCAATTGGAGGGAGTGCAATTCAGGGTGCGGGGATTGAGCACAGTTTTTGCAGGGGAGTCTTTGGGGCAAGGTAGGAGTAAGCGCTGATGCTTTAATCTTAGATGGATGATCAGGGATGATAGAGAAGGAGCTAAAGAGGGCAAACAACCATTTGAATCCTCTCTAGATAGCAGAAAACATAAATTTTGAACAAACTAAAAAGCTGAGCATGTCAAAGCATGTATTCAAACTTTACCACTTCATCTGTCCAAATAGAAGAAAAAGAGAGATGTAGAATACATAAACAAACTTACAATAACATGTAAAGAACACACCATCAACACTACAATCCACAAGAATCCACAATGATGTCTGCAAAACCATGGCCTTCCTTTTCTTTAAATTGCAGAGATAGATGTACAATATACAATAAAGCTTTCTCCCACAAGAGTCCAACCATGAAAATGAGAAAGAGAGAGAATAATATAGACCATCTAACTCCTTTCCCCACCTCTAGGGGTCGAGCTCAGCTTCCTAGGAGCAGTTTGAACTAATTCTAAATCAAGCACTAGATAATAGGAAGTCCAACAACTTGCCTCTATTACTTAGCTAACTGATTCATGCATTAATTATTCACTTTTTACATCAAGGAAGCTTCTAGAAAGGTAAAGAGAGATAAAATCTATCAAAGTGCCATGAAAATATTACATTTATCCATCATCTACAAGTAAAAATAATCAACCATAGTCAAAACAGTGTTTTTTGACCAAAAAAGTCAATTATGGCAAAGTTAGCTCTCACGTCCGCGCCCCCTGGCTCTCATGTCCGCCCACCTTTGCAGCAAACTTTGAGTGGGTTCCACTGGTCCAAATCAGGTGCAAGATGGCTCATTGGAAAGCTTGGTATGTCTACTTTCCATCCCAAGTGGAATTTCTGAATTTGGAGTTGTTTTCCCCCCTCAAAAACCATTTCTCCCAAGGTCACTTTCTGCAACTCAAAAAGTGGGCAGAAAGTCATTTTTTTGATGTATTTTGAGCTTTTGGAGGCTCAAATCTCAAAATCAGGCTTCTCCAAAGTATTGGTAATTTTTCTCTTTGCATGCCCTTTCCAAAAATGCCAAGTTTTCAAAATTCCGAGCAGTCCTCCAAAATGGTCCCACCCGGGGTGAGACCATTCCACGGGAAAAACCTGTAAAATGCACAAAAAATTCACAAATGACAAAATTTTCTCCAAATTTCTTGAAATTTGGGCTGGGAGTCCCCAATCAAGTACCATGCTCAGTCAAATAGGCTTTGGCCAAAATTTGGAGTGGATCGGGCATTTTCCTTCGTTTTTGTGCTTTGGCCAACCGTCCTTGGAGCACCTTCGTTCTCGCCGGTATTTTTGACATTTCTTTAAAACCATGAAACCTGTGCAAAAAGTGAAGGATTTTTTTCTTCCTTGGCATGTTGTGGACAAAAACCTCTCTCATTTTTTAAAAAATCATCTTTGATTTCTCATAAACATCATTTTAGTGAAACTTATCTCGATGTGTGGAACAAGGGTTTTGGTCGAAATGAAGCGAAATGAAGGGGATAAGGGGCTTCTAAATTCTTGAGGAAATTTTTGGGAGTGGGGAGGGATGTTAGGAAGTAGGGGAAAGTGGAATCTCAGAGATTGAGTGAGGGGAAGGGGTCAAAAAGGGCGAAACACAGGCCCGACCTAGAAAATTGCCAAGTTGTAGCTAGAAACTAGGGTTTGTGCAAAAATGGGGAATTTGGCGGATCTAAGGGATGGAAAGCATTTGGTAAAGTACTTTAAGGATAGGGGAAGGTATATGAACATCAGGATACAAGTTTTTCCATTGATTTGACTGCCCAAGAGAAATTGCCTTCAAAACCCTAGGAGAGGGAAATGACCTTGCCTAGGTGCAACTGAATCATGGACAAGGTGTAAGATGACTCATTAGACACTGAGATGATAATCAAAACCCTATGAATGATGATATACTCAGCTGAATAGTGACATAGATTGGCATTTAGGCAACTTTAGAAGGAGTTAAAGCAAACCCTAGACCTAATGCCTAGTGACCAAATTTTGCTTGAAGACTCACTGAAATGACAAAATTTGACCTTGACACATCAAAATCACTTTGTAAGAGCATATTTGATCACTGTAGGAAGGCTGGAAAGACTGACACTAATAGGAGAAATAACTACTTGCTCAAAAAGATTCTTGAGTGCCATAGCAACCATCTTCTACATCTTCTTCATGGTTGAAAGGTCCTCGTGAATAGCCTCTATAATCTCATGATCCATAAATTGATCATCTTTATAAAAACATTCCAAATCCTCAATAATTTTGTTAAAATGTGTGCAACAATATTTGACTAGTAACAAATAAGGATGATGTTCTTTATATCTCTCATAAAATAATACATGAAAATCTTTAAGAGAATATAAACAATTATTTGGCAAGCTTTCATACCATGATTGTGCATTGCCCTCTAAGGACACCATGAATATCTTCATAAGACAATATTTGTGAAATTTAACTTTAAACTTACATATATGCATATGAAATTTAATTAGATGCAAAGCAACATCATCCCTTTTTTATCTATGAATGTAGGTAAATAAGTCTGTCAACTTCCACTAGGCATGCGACTATGGAAAACCTGAAATATGAATGTGATGCATAGAAGCATACCTTCTAGATTGAGAACTCATTTTGATTTATGGATCCTGCTGCTAGTGGAGTCTTTAGATCAATTTGAAATTGTTTGGAGTTTCTAGGTGAATGTTTTCAGCCTTCTTGTGTCTAATCATCGTCCATCATCAACAATCAGATCTGAAACTTGATACTCTTTCTTGAGTAAGATGAAATCTTTCTTCCCTAGTATGGTCGCCAAAATATTATCACAACGTAATTTCTCTAGGTTGAGGAGAGAAATCCATAGGTAACCACAAAACCACTTTGGAAGCTGAGATCAAGCCCTTCCAGCTTCAGAGAGGGATCTCTCTATCTGATTTAGATTTATGTTTGAGGAATTATGTTAGTTATGGGAGTTTGGGGTGTGAATTTTCAAAGGTTTGGTTGAAATATGTAGGGAAAGTCCATTGGGCATGGAGTCATAAAACTTTAGGTAATCAATCACAAATAACAGAGCAACTGTAACAGGGTAGGATAAGAAAGCTTTTGGATCTCTTAGAGTGTCTGTGGAGTGAAGAGGATGAATAAGATTCAGATTCAATTAAATATAGAGCATACTGAGATGAATTCTATATCTAAAATCAAACATAAAACATTGATATTGTTTACAAGCCAAAGCAAAGTACAATTAAGCAGATTCGGCCCTTAATCTTCTTGAAACAATAAAGATAGAAAACATAAGGAAAACTGAGAGAATAAACAATTTCACAAGAGAAAGTACATCACCAATTGCTTGACACGGGAATCCTAGAAAAAATCTCTTTGTATTACTGTAAATTGATCCCTTTCAGTACAATGCACAAGTTACATCAATGTACAACCTTTCTTCATACAAGTTCCAACTTAACCCCTCAAATTCCAACCCTTATTACATCTTTATAAATTGTTTAAATAATGCTTGACATAACAGTTTTGAAAAATAATAGCTATGACTTAATTACATGAACAAAGATAAATTAAACATGTCTCAGATTCATGAATGTAAAGATGATCTAAAAGATTTTGTACATCTTAGAGTAACTATAAGAAATCTGCTTGTATTCAGGAAACATAAAACTGGTGAACTGCTTCTTTTAAAATAGAACAGGTCCCTCTGTAAATTAAGCATTCTACTGTCCCCCTGTGAATTAAGCATTTCTGCTTATCAAAACAGGTCCCTCTGCAACTGCTTGTTGTTTCTCATTTGTTTCTACTGACAATTTTGAGCCTTAACAAAAATCTATTTTTTCAATACTGATCCTCTTTCTTGAAATCTGAGTGGATGTAGTTGTTTTTGTAGCACTATCCATACAAAACATTATGTTTCTCCTTTCCCGTGATTCAACAGCTACCAAAACATTCATGCTCTAACACTTCAAATTATTTCATTATGGGAGCCTTTAAACCTTGTAATATCACCAAGGTGGCATTTCAGAGCTTTTGTCTCATCGAAAGTTTATTTAAGAAACCTTAAAATTGCAGCGAATTCTGATATTCCCTTAGCCCTTTTGTGTTTAGCCACTTTCCTGTATTTCTTCGCATAGGACCAAGGGTTGTGAGCTGGTGTTATTCCTTAAGGTGCTAAGGCTTTTAATTGTTGCCGAGATTGTTTTTTCCTTTATAAATTATTTTGGCGCCTGAGTCCTTCAAACTAGAAAAAAAGTGGGCCACACCCGATATCGAAACTTTCAATCGGGGGTTTTCTTTGTGTGCCAGTTAATATTATGCGGGGTGTGAAATTCTGTGATGTGCCCAACCCTCGGGGCTCAAGTGAAAACTCAGGGCCGAAGCTACTTTACATGTTAAAACTCTTTGGTGAGGAATGGGGTCAATTCTTTGAAATATCGCTTTATAAATGGTTTCACTGCATAAGATATAGGACCACACATATATGTGCATGGGCTCTTTAAGCTGATAGCTACTGGCTCTTTGAACTATTTATGACCGTGACTTAGCCCCCGCATCAGAGCTCCTCTCTTAGAAATTCTAATCGACGGTTTCAACTTGGTACACAACATGCCTCCTCCGATAGGCAAATGTTGATCACCTTCTGTGCTAAGCCCCTGATCCTGTGACGCTTCACATGACCACGTTCCAGCCCTTGTTAGAGCTCGTCTCCCAACAATTCCAATCAATGGTTTAACTCAGTATACACATTTTATTTTTGTCCATTCCGAATGTCGATCACCTTCACCGTGTCACTGCCACATGACTACCACATGTTAGCCTATGAGTGGTGACACGTGTCACCCATTTTTGGCCCCTTTTTTACCCTTGAAAATGCTGAATCCACTTGCCACGTGTCCACTGTATGGTCACATCATGGTGACATCAACCGCCACGTGGGCTATATTGGAACTAATTGTTGACTGTCACGTGTCCCTTATCGAATCCAACGACTGACTGCTCCGTGGCATTTATTGGATCCAATGGCTGACTGCTCTGTGGCATTTATCGGATCCAATCTTTTATTGCCACACATCCCTTTGGGAGGAGAGATAAAAGGCCCTGCATGGCTTGGTTTTGTGAGCATTTACTTTGTTAATTTATTTCAGGCAGTTTCTGGCACTTTAACACTGGATTTCTCTTTCCCACAATCCCGACAATTTCGAAATGTGACCACCTTGCCTCTATTGCGAATAGCCTATTGCCGACCATGAACCTCTACGATGTGGGATTTGGAACCTTGGATCGTCGATTACGATCCTAGCGATCGCTAATTGATGATTTTTCTCCGTTGTCCATTGCTTTCTCTCTAAACCGATGATATGCAGGATTCGAGACTTCAATACTTAGGCATTTTTGCTTGTTTTGTGGGTGATGAAAGGGGAAGTTCAACTTGCTCTAACTTTTGACCTGGAAATCAATTTGGGGAGTTCTATAGCTCATTGGAAAGCTGATTCTGAGTAATTTATTATGAAAATACCTACTAGATCATTTACAAAATCTTAACAATCAAAATCCCTTTCCAACCTAAGACTGATTTGACTACATAATTTCAAGGACTAAATGACTTCTTTGACAATTGAAACTTTAGGCTATAACACCTAATGAATCATAGGCTAAGTTTGACAAGAAAATTCCCAAAATAAATAACTAGACATAGATTATAATTACCTATATTTATAGGACCCTAACATTGGCTCCAACGGGGATGACATCCTCCTTGTGAGGTGTCAAGAACACCTTAGATCAATATCCTTCTCTCTTAGGCAATGGGGTAAAAACTAAAAACCAATTAACTGCAAACTGATTTACATAACTGAAAACTTTAAAGGAAATAAGTAAATTTTGACAGCACATCACCAAAGTGTTAGGGCCTTGTCCTTAGGCTTCAAACCATGATGATAGTTGTATGTTGTTGTTGCAAATATATACACTAGGTGATTTCTTATCTCCAATAGAGCCAGTCAAGTAAATGGCTACTTGACTAAGTTCTACTCATAGTTATCTTGGGCATACATATGAAGAAAAAGAATGTAAACTTAGGATTCAACTTATTTTGAAAACCAACATTAGTAAAAATTACAAGCTTCCACAAACCCTGCAACAGACTGATCATGGGATGACAATAATCTTCTTTTGATGGTTTCAAAAGGACAGAAAAAGAATCTTCAAAAACATAATTTGTTACATCCACATAAGCAATAAGAGGAATCCGTTATGGAAAAAAGGGAACACTTGGTTCATTAATCTTGCCCTCTTCAATAGAGGAAACCCCCTTTTCTCAACAATAATGTGTACATCCATATGATCTGGGACAACCTATTCTTATTGAGCAAACTCTTCATTATCTAAATTTGGAGGCATATCTTCCTTTGAGGCTGCCATAGCTTGAATAACAAGAAAGTCTACACTCACGGGCTCTAGAACAACCTGCGCTTCTTCATAATTATCTTGAATAATTTCATTGATAACAACCTTTGTGCATGTGGCTTCATGAATCTACTCTTCAGAAATTTCTGAATTAAGCTTAAAGGAAAAAACTTGCTGCATATTATTGCTAAAGATAATGGATGAATCATTACTTTCTTGAGTTTTTATGCTAGAAAACTCAGAATTCTGACTTTCAGAAGAAAAAAATTCCGAAACACAAACTCAGGAGAAAGGGAATGCAAGGCAACTAGAATGATCACTTTAATTTCTAAAAATCTGAGAAGATTGTTGCAAACTATCATCTGTAAGATTTTTTTCTTCATTTCAAATGGGCTACTTCTTCTCTTGTTTTTTTGAATTGTATAAAGGTTGTGAAATGTCATCAACAAGTTCAGGAGAAAACAATTCATTAAAACACAAATTTGTTTCATTTTCAACCATGGGAGAAATAACTACTTGCTCAAAAAATTCTTGAGTGTCATAGCAACCATATTCTACATCTTCTTCATGGTTGAAAGTTCCCTGATGAATAACCTCTATAATCTTATGATCCATAAATTGGTCATCTTCATAAAAACTTTCCAAATCCTCAATAAATTTGTCAAAATGTGTGCAACAATATTTGACTAGTAACAAAGAAGGATGATGTTCTTTATATCTCTCATAAAATAATGTATGAAAACCTCTAAGAGAATATAAACGCAAGATTTCATACCATGATTGTGCATTGCCCTCCAAGGATACTATGAATATCTACATAAGACAATATTCATGATATTTAACTTTAAACTTACATATATGCATATAAAATTCAATTAGATGCAAGGCAACATCATCCCCTTTTTTATCTATGAATGTAGGTAAATAAGTCTCTCAACTTACACCACACATGCAATTTGGAAAACCTGGAATATGAATGTGATGCATAGGAGCATACCTTCTAGATTGAGAACTCATTTTGATTTATGGATCCTACTGCTAGTGGAGTCTTTAGATCAATTTGGAACTGTTTGGAGTCACCAGGTGAATGTTTTTAGCCTTCTTGTGTCTAATCACTGTCCACCATCAACAATTAGATCTCAAACTTGATACTCTATCCTAAGGATGATGCAACCTTTCTTCCCCAATATGGTCGCCAGAATGTTATCACTCCGTAATTTCTCTAGGATGAGGAGAGAAACTTAGAGGTAACCACAAAACGAATTTGGAAGCTGGGATCTAGCCCTTCTAGCTTCAGAGAGGGATATCTCTATTTGATTTAGATTTCTGTTTGAAGTATTAGTCTAGTTATGAGAGTTTGGGGTGGGATTTTTCAAAGGTTTGGTTGAAAGATGTAGGGAAAGCCCATTGGGCATGTAGTCATACAATTTTAGGTAATCAATTGCAAATAAGAGAGCAGTTGTAACATGGTAGGATAGGAAAGTTTTGGATCTTATAGAGTGTCTGTGGAGTGAAGAGGATGAATATGATTTGGATTCAATTAAATATAGAGCAACTGTGGTTATCTTGGGCAAAATACCTATCAAACTTCTCAAGATTCTAGGCGTCCCCTGAAGATGGACTTGCATAGAAGTACGAAACGTTGGGTTTAAAACTCTGAATAGGTTATTCCTCAAACTTTTAAATTTTGACTTATCCGTATGGATTCTCTCTTTAAAATCATCCAGCCCTACCATGGAAGGAACATGATGGACAATTCTATTCTCTTCGAGAAACTCTGTTATCCAGGGAAAAATACTTATCAAACTTGTCAAGAATCTAGGTGTTCTCTGAAGATGGACTCACATAGAAGTCTGAAATGTAGGGAACAAAACTCTGAAGAGGTTATTCCTCAAACTTTTAAATTCTAACTCACCTCTATGGATTTTCTCTTGAAAATCATCCAGTCCTACCATGGAAGGGACATGATGGATGTCGCTACCCTCTTTGAGAAACTACGGTTATCCAGGTAAAAATACCTATCAAACTTCTCAAGAATCTAGGCATCCCCTGAAGATGGACTCACATAGAAGTCTGAAACATTGAGTTTAAAACTCTGAATAAGTTATTCCTCAAACTTTTAAATTCTGACTCACCTGTACGGATTCTCTCTTTAAAATCATCTAGTCCTACTATGGAAGGGACATGATGGACAACACTACCCTCTTCAAGAAACTACGTTATTTAGGGCAAAATACCTATCAAACTTCTCAAGAATTTGGGCGTCCCCTGAAGGTTGACTCACATAGAAGTCTAAAACAATAGGTTTAAAACTCTGAACAAGTTATTCCTCAAACTTTTAAATTATGACTCACCTGTATGGATTCTCTCTTTACAATGATCTAGTTCTAACATGTAAGGGACATGGTGGACAATGCTACCCTCTTCGAGAAACTGCAGTTATCCAGAGAAAAATACCTATCAAACTTCTTAGAATCTAGGCATCCCCTGAAGATGGACTCACATAGAAGTCCGAAACGTTCAGTTTAAAACTCTAAACATGTTATTTCTCAAGCTTTTAAAATATAGAGCATACTGAGATGAATTCTATATCTATCGTCAGACATAAAACATTGATATTTTTGAAAAGCCAGAGTAGAGTACAATTAAGAAATTTCGGCCCTTAATATTCTTGAAACAATATAGATAGAAAACATATGGAAAAATGAGAGAATAAACAATTTCACAAAAGAAAGTACATCACCAATTGCTTGACACGGGAATCCTGGAACAAAGCTCTCTATATTACTGTAAAATTGATCCATTTCAGTACAATGCACAACTTACATCAATGTACAACCTTTCTTCATACAAGTTCCAACTTAACCCCTCTAATTCTAGCTCTTATTACATCTTTATAAATTCCTTAAATAATGCTTGAAATAATAGTTTTGCAAAATAATAGCTATGACTTAATTACAAAAACAAAGATAAATTAAATATATCTCAAATGAATGAATGTAGAGATGATCTAAAATATTATGTATGTCCTAGAATAACTATAAGAAATATGCTTGTATTTAGACAACATAAAACTGGTGAATTGATTCCTTGAAAGTAGAACAGGTCCCTTTGCGAATTAAGCATTTCTGCTTTTCAAAACAGGTCCCTCTCCAACTATTTCTTCTTTCTCATTCTTTTTCGTAGACAATTTTGAGCCTTAACAATAGGAAATCAATTTTTTTCAATACTGATCCTCTTTCTTGAAGTCTGAGTGGTTGTAGTTGTTTTTGCAGAACAATCCATAAAAAACATTTTGTTTCTCATTTCCCGTGATTCTACAGATGGCGGCCCATTCATGCTCTAACACTTCAAATTATTTCATTATGGGAGCCTTTAAAACTTTAATATCGCCAAGATGTTATTTCAAAGCTTTTGTCTCATCAAAAATTTATTTAAGAAACCTTAAAATTGCAGCAAATTCTGATATTCCCTTAACCCTTTTGTGTTTAGCCCCTTTCCTATATTTCTTCGCATAGGACCAAGGGCTATAACCTAGTGTTATGCCTTAAGGTGTTTTCTCCTTTATAAACTGTTTAGGTGCCTGAGCCCTTCAAACTAGAAAAAACATGTGCCAAACCTGATATCAGAACTTTCAATCAGGGGTTTTCTTTGTGTGCCACTTTATACTATGCAGGGTGTGAAACTTCGCGATGCGCCTAGCCCCAGGCCTCAAGTGAAAATTCAAGGCCAAATCTACTTTGCATGTTAAAAGTCTTTGGCTAGGAAGGGGGCCGATTCTTTGAAACATTGCTTTATAAATGGTTTCACCGCATAAGACATAGGACCACGCATATATGCGCTTGGACTCCTTGTGCCGATAGCTCTTGGCTCTTTGAACCGTTAGTGATCGTGACTTACCCCTCACATCAGAGCTCCTCTCCTCACAATTCCAATCAGCGGTTTCAACTTGGCACGAAATGCGCCTCCTCCAATTGTTGAACATTGATCACCTTCTATGCTAAGCCCCTGCTCCCATGACCACGTTCCAGCCCTTATCGGAGCTCCTCTCCCAACAATTCCAATCAGAGGTCTACCTCTATATACACATTTTATTTTCACTGATTGCGAATGTCAATCACCTTCGCCATGTCATTGCCACGTCACTGCAATGTGTCATCGTGTGAGTGGTGAACGTGTCACCCTTTTTTGGCCTCTTCTGACCCTTGAAAATGCTGAATCCACCTGCCACATGTCCAGTGTACTATCACATCATTTAGCTGCCACGTGGGCCATATCGAAACCAATTGATGACTACCACACATCCCTTATTGAATCCAATGACTAATTTCCTGTGATCTTTATCGGATCCTATCTTTTGATGCCACGTATCCCTTTGGGAGGAGAGAGAAAAGGCCCTGCCTGCCCTGGTTTTGCTAGCATTTCCTTTGTTAATTTGTTTTAGGCCGTTCCCGACACTTTAACACTGGAGGTCTTTTTCCTACAATCCCAACGATTTCGAAATGTGACCACCTTGCTTCCATTATGAATCGTCGATTTCCAACCCCACAGACTATCGACTGACCATGAATCTCAGGATGTGGGATTTGGAACCTCTGATCACCAATTATGATCCCGGTGATTGCTAATCACTGATTTTTCTCTGTTATCCATTGCTTTCTCTCTAAACCTCTGATATGCGGGATCCAAGACTTTAGTACTTAGGCATTTCACTTGTTTTGTGGGTTTTGAAAAGGGACCTTCAACTTGCTCTAAATTTTGACCTGGAATTCAATTTAGGGAGTTCTATAGCTCATTGGAAAGATGCTTTTGAGTAATTTATTATGAAAATACCTACTAGATCATTTATGCTTGACAAGCAAAAATCTTTTTCAACTTAAGACTGATTTGAGCAGATAATTTCAAGGATTGAATGACTTCTTTGACAAATGAAACTTTAGGCTATAACACCTACTGACTCATGGCTAAGTTTGACAACAAGATTCCCAAAATAAATAACTGGGAACAAATTAATTACCTATATTTATAGGACCCTAACAACTGGTGCATGTGTCAACAATTGCTTGAGCTGCTCAAAGCTGACCACACACTCCTCTATTTGTTCAAACTTCTTACCTTTCCTCTAAATGATGTGAGAGGATAAGAAATCTACGAGAATTTCTTGATAAACCTCTTGTAATAACCTGCTAACCCCATGAAAGATTTCACCTCATCCACAACCCTGGATGTCACCCACTCCATGATAACTCTTAAATTTTCTAGGTCCACTGCTATGCTGTCCTTCAAAACCACATGTCCCAAGTAGTGTACCTCAGTCTGAAAGAAAGTGCACTTATTGAGCTTAGCATACAACTAATGCTCTCTCAACAATCTCAACACTGTTGCTAAATGCTTGACATGTTCTTCATTTTTTTAATATACCAATATATCATCAATGAACTAAATAACAAACTTGCCCAAATACAGATGCAACACACTATTCATCGAGCACATTAAGGTAACTGGAGCATTAGTTAAACCAAATGGAACTACAAAAAACTCATAGTGCTCATACCTAGTCCGAAAAGTTGTCTTGTAAATGTCCTCTTCTTTAATGCATACTTGATGATATCCGAATCTCAGATCAATATTTGAGAACACTCCTGCTCCCTTTAGTTGATCGAACAAGTCATCAATCCTCAGTAACATATACATGTTCTTGATGGTCACTTTGTTCAACTGCTTGTAGTCAATGCACAACCTGATAGTACCATCCTTATTTTCACAAACAATACTGGTGCGCCCAATGGTGATACACTTGTCCTAATGTATCCCTTGTCCAACATTTCCCTCAACTGCAACTTCAAATCTACCAACTCAGCTGTACTCATCCTATAAGGTGCCTTGATGTCGGAGCTGCCCCTGGCACGAACTCAACAGAAAATTCTACTTCCCTATGAAGTGGAAAATCTGAAATATCTGCAAGAAATACATCCTAAAACTGATGTAGAACTATGTATCTACTCAAAACATTTGCATCCTCAACTTCCTTACCTTTCACTAGAAATGTGCGCCATAAATAACACACACCCTTTCCTGCGACTACACTTGGCCTGCATAGTTATCACCATTCTAATTGATGTTTCTTTCTTCTTACCCCTCAAAACTCTTTGTTCCCCATTGTCATCCAAGAACTCAATGGATTTGTCATAACAATCCACCCTGGTTTTATGAAGGTACCGTTGGAAATAATACTGAGAAGGGGGTGAATCAGTATTATTAGATCAATAATTTTATTTCCCAAATAGATTTGTATACGCTACTTCAGCTAAGTGAACTAGCGTGTACAGGCGACTGTACTTAAAGCAACCAACATGCAGAGAACTTTTGATTTACCCAATTTATCATGTATTGAACTTTAAATAGTATACCAGAGATTTATTAGACAATGTAGTAAAAGTAGAATAAAGTATCACACATAAGCAACACACATGAACACCAAGATATAAGGTGGAAACCCAATGTGGGTAAAAACCACCTGTTGTTGTCGTCTTTGTCTTCTTTTAATAATAAGAAAATCTGTTTACAATCTTGTACTGGTGTAAACTTATACCAGTACACAGGCTTCTACATGCAGAAGGTTACAACCTTCTCTCGTTCTCCAACTTCTACTGTAAGGGAGCTACAACCCCCTAACTCTTGTACTAGCTGATATGATTACTAGTACATAGGCAGTGACCTACAGAAGGTTGCGACCTTATTTCTTTCCCCAAGGACCACGTTTCATAAATTTTTAGATTGGATCCATCAACAACATTATAAATGCAATTCAATCATCAAATACATTTGCATCAACCAATCACTGAAAATCAATCATCAATTTCTGAATCAACCACAACTGAATCAATCAATCACTTTCTGAATCAACCACAATTGAATTAATCAATCACTTTGACAACCCATCGTCAAATCACAGTCAATCTAATCATTCAGAATACTGTCACGAGAATACAATAACCAGAACCCAAACCAAAACCCAGAACTCTGCAACAGAAAATAGAAACAACTGAAACATACTTTATAAGGCATACACTACTTCCATGTGTCGAACCTGCGTGTATATGTGCTTTTATCAAAGCCAACCAGTGTACACATCTGCAAATATTAATTCATAATTCTGCGGCTATTCCGAACTTTGGTTATACCCATATCATAATATTTACAGAATAACACATGCATCAGTATTCAGATCTAGACTATACATGATCAAACCACATAATGATAATTCATTTCAAGCCTTAAGATCCCGATCCATCATTATATCTTATCCTTCATCAACCGCTAAGGTTCATCCTTGGTTCAGATCAAGCACATCACCATAAGCTAATAACCTGCACACTAGATTTCACACTTCATCAGATATTTGATACTTGCACACCTGGTCTAATGATCTTCTCCTCCTTATATAGTTTTAGGCCTTTCTTAATACCATGGACCAAAACCACTTAGGACCAATACCTTGGACCAAATACCTAGGGTCAATACCTCGGACCAAATACCTTGGACCAATACCTTGGATCAAAATACCTTGGACCAAATACCTCGAACCAAAAACTTAGTTTTCCAAGATATACACGCTTTTCCTTCTGTGAAAGTGTGTGTGTACATATACGTGACTTGTGTTCAATGAACCTGCGTGTATCCGCAACTTGGTCAAGGTGAACCTGCGTATACCTCTCTTTCTTCATTCTTTGTAGTCTAATCTGCAATACTTTGCTGTTGACATACTGTACTGTGATATTTCATCTGAGTGAGTTGCCATCAAGGACAACACCTGTATCATAATGCCAACAATCTCCCCCTTTGGACTTGATGGCAACAACAACACCAAGTAACTCTCCCCCTTTGACATGAAGGGCAAAGGTTCATGCTCCCCCTGAGTACATGATGAATTATCTGATTGAGCTCCCATGCTGAGATGTACTGAAACCATCCATGCTCCCCCTGAGCACAAGCAAAGTCTGCAAAAAGATTTTCTAAAAGAATAACATGACTCTATAACTTAACTATGTGAGGATGACCTTCCTATCACCAATGACTCATACATACATCCATCTCCCAACCAAGTGGGGATATACCAAATTTGACTCATCCACCCAATCAAGCGGGGATATACCAATTGTTTATACATGACAAAAGTAAGAAATATTACATCATCCATCCCATGTAAAGTGGGGATATAAATTACATCATTGGTCCAAAAGGACACATTCAAATGTATGAGAAGGCATATCACACCCTAGACTTTTACATGAATTGAGCAACAAATGGCATAAATATTTGAAGCCATAGCTAGACTCAGCAATCATAATGCCAACAATGTTGAATGTACGTGAAAGTTAATGCTCCCCCTTAACCAGTTCTACCTGTGCATTGTTAACAGGTCAAAGATCAAGGCATCTTTGTTAGTGAGATAAAATTAACGAATAGAGCATATTAATCATCAATATCAGTCAGAGCACCCATATCAGAGCTCGCCCCACCGTTGTTCTTGTCTGAAAAACATATACGCTCCTTGACCCACAAAAACCCGCGTGTGTATGCGACTACACTTCATGAAACACGTGTATAAAACCTTTCTCTGAAAAAATTTGATTTAACAGCAGGATGATGCAGCAACTACTCCCAACTTTTGTTTGAGATATTCAAATGTCTCTCTGGGTAATGGTTTAGTGAATGTATCAACAACCTGTTCTTTGGAGGGAGCATATTCCAATTTGACTTTTTATTCAAGCACTTGTTCACGTAGAAAATGGTATTTAATGGGTATGTGCTTGGTCTTGGAGTGCATGACTGGATTCTTTGAAATATTGATGGCACTTGTATTATCACATAGAATGGAGATGGGTGGAGTGCATGTGATCTGAATGTCTTGCAATGTTCGCATCATCCAAAGTAGTTGTGTGCAACAAGATGCATCAGACACATATTTTGCTTCAACTGTAGATAACACAATTGAACTTTGTTTCTTGTTGAACCAAGACACTAACCTGGAACCCATATAGAATGCACCACCACTAGTGCTTTTTCTGTCATCAACACTTCCTACCCAATCTGCATCTGTATATGCATGAAGAGTAAGATCTGTATCTCTAGGATACCATAAACCAAAGTTCTGTGTTCCTTGAAGATATTTGAAAATCCTTTTGACTGCTTGAAGATGTGATTCCTTTGGATTTGCTTGGAATCTTCCAACTATTCCTACTGCATGCATGATGTCAGTTCGGGTACCTGTTAGAAAAGGTAGACTGCCAATCATAGATCTATAAGTTGGTTGATGTACTGCTGCTAATTCATCATTTGAGATGAGACTGCATCCTGTTACCATTGGGGTACATATAGGTTTAGATTCTTCCATGCCGTACCTTTTCAAGATCTGTTTGAGATACTTGGTTTGTAAAAGAAAAATACCATCTTTATTTTGTTGAACTTGTAGACCAAGAAAATAGGTAAGTTCACCAAGCAAGGACATTTCAAATTCTTATTGCATTACTCAAGCAAAATTCTGAGTCATGGATTCTTCATTGCTACTAAAAATGATATCATCAACATAAACAACAATTATTAGCAATTTATCAGTGTCAATCTTTGTATATAGATTGCTATCTGTTGATCCTTTTGAAAATCCCTATTGGTGTAGATATTTGTCAAGGCAGTAATACCAGGCCCTTGGAGCCCGCTTTAGACCATATAGAGACTTTTTGAGTCTGCATACAATTGCATCATTTCCAAGAATGAATCCTTCAGGTTGTTCAATATAGACTTCTTCTTCTAAATCTCCATTAAGGAAGGTAGATTTTACATCCATTTGGTATACTTTGAATTTCTGAAAGCTAGAAAGAGCAAGAAACATCCTTATGGCTTCAAGTCTAGCAACAGGGGCAAAAGTTTCTTCAAAATCTATGCCTTCTTGTTGAGCATACCCTTTACAAACAAGTTTGGCCTTGTTTCTAATAACTTCTCCATTTTCATTCAGCTTGTTTTTTAATATCCATTTAGTTCCTATAATATTTTTATCATGAGGTCTAGGAACTAATTCCCAAGTATTATTCTTTTCAATTTGCTCAAGTTCTTCATTCATGGCCTTGACCCAACATTCATCTTTGCATGCTTCATTTACATTTTGAGGTTCGATGGAGGATAACAGTGCTAGATAGCTTTAGGTTTTTGTAATAATTCTTCTTGTCTATACACTTGCCTCTTTTTCCCCTAAAATTTGAGTTTTTGGATGATTTTTTTGAACATACCTGGACAAAGTCTTTTCTTCTATCGTTATCTCTTCTTCTGGTGCTTCATTGGTTTCTTCTTCAGAATCATTGTGATTTGATGTGGGAAAATCATCCCCATCTTCTTCATTGTCATAATCTTCGGTTTTTATCTGTTCTGGATTTTTGCATGCTTCATCAACTACAACGTCAACACTTTCAACAATTTTCCCAAGTCTTCTATTATAACATTTATATCCTTTACTTCGGGAAGAGTAACCAAGAAGAATACCTTCATCTGCTCTGGGCTCAAACTTACCAAGTTTTTCATCAGTCCTTTTGATATAACATTTGCTTCCAAAAACTTTAAAGTATTTTACAGTAGGAGTCTTACCATACCAAAGCTCATGTGGAGTTTGAGTGTTGTTTAACTGAACACTTGCTTGGTTGAGAATAGTTACGACGGCGAATGTAGCTTCACCCCAGAAGGCTGCAGGAGTTCCAGATTCATATAGCATAGCTCAAGCCATTTGTTGAACAATTCTATTCATTCTTTCTACCACTCCATTTTGCTGAGGAGTCCTTGCGGTGGAGAACTGCCTTTTTATTCCATGTCGTTCACAAAAGTCAAAGAATTCATCCGAGGCAAATTCCCCTCCTCGATCAGATCTAAGGCATTTGATTTTGCGATCTGATTCATTTTCAACCAAAGCTTCGAAGGCTTTGAACTTTTCAAATGCTTCATCTTTATGCTTTAGAAGACGTATCCATCACATTTTGGAAAAATCATCATTGAACAAAATAAAGTATTCTTCTCCACGAGGTGACTTTTTCCTTGAGGGTCCACATAAATCAGTATGGACAAGTTCAAGAGGCTTACTAGTTGACCCTTCTTTTTCAATGAAGTGGGATCTAGTTTGCTTACCGAATTGACATGGTTTTCATATTGCATTTTCAGGGATGCTGATATCTGGAAGATCACGAACAACCATGAATCTGCATGCTTTTCTTATTTGAGAAAAGCTTAGATGTCCCAATCTTCTATGCCATAGCCAGTTTTCATCATTTTTTCTTAGATAACACTGTTGTTGTCCTCCCTTGAGTATGTATAAGTTGTTTGGAGTTCTTGTACCTTTGATCACGATTTCTCCTATATCAAGCTCACGAACAACACATTTGTTTGATCGAAACACCACTTCATTTCCTTGATCACACATTTGACTTACACTCAATAGGTTATGCTTTAGACTGTCTACATACATAACATTCCCAGCTTTAACCTTTTATTTCAAGAAAACAAAGCCTTTACCTTTTATGACAGCAAGAGTGTCGTTTCCAAATGAGACATTCTTTTCCTTTTCTAAGGCATTATTTGAGTGAAGTTTTTCTTTGTCACCTGTCATGTGTTTTGAGAATCCACTGTCGATGTACCACTGGTTTTCTTGTCCTTCTGTATATAAGGCTATACCACATCTTTCTGTTTGAGGTTCTTTCCTTCTCCATATCTTGGGATTTAATGGAGTTTGCTCCTTTTGAGATGTTTGCCAAAATTTTCTCTTGCATTCAGATTCTTCATGGCCAAAGTTGTTATAGATTGAGAATTCAATTTCATTTTCAAGAAGAGAAAAGTTATTATAGGAACTTTTCTTGATCCCTGTCACATTCCTTTGATTTCGTGCTTCTCTAGTCATGATGGTTTTGTAAGCAACACATTGAGCAACTTTGTCTCCAAAATTATGACATGAGAAACATTGACCATTAAAGAAGTTCCTGCAATTATCGATTCTATTGTCCTGGTGATTGTAGTTTCTATTGATATTCATCTTTGGAGCAAATTGAGTATGATTTACCTAAGGTTGGTTGTGGCTTCTGTTCATCCTTGAAGCAAATTGAGTTTGATTTACCTGGTGATCTGCTTTATGCCTTTGCTGACGATTGTCATATTGTTCACTGTTCTTTGCTACATCAAGATAGCTTTTAGTGGAGGTTGATGGCTTCTGTGATTGAGATGCTTCTTCAGTATATCCAAGACGTGTCTTTATCAGAGGAGAACGCTGCACATTGCTAATTTCATCTAAGGTTTTTGATCCTTTAGCAAATCTAAGATTGAGAGATTTGATTTTCTAAAGATCCTTTCTTAGACCCACAGTTTCACATTCTAGTTTTTCATTGTGTTTTTCTTTTTCAGCAAGTTGGTATGTCAAGGTATCTATAATCATATTATTTTATTCTAAATAGATTTTGAGTTTAGAGATTTCTTGATGAAGTTCATCTTCTTCTAAAGCATCCCAAAAATTATCATCATCATAAGCCATTAGAAGTCTATAGTCATTACTATTTTCATCTTCATCACTATTTGATAAACCATCGCCATCTTCATGAGTATATTAACTCTTTTTATTTACAACTTGTTTTCTATTCCATTGTGCATATTCCTTCCCTTTTTCATATTTATCTTTAGGAGGACATTTGGCAACATAATGACTTACTCTACCACAGGCAAAAGATTTGAAGGATAGTTTACCTCTAAATCTTCTGGAACCCCGTTGAAGCTTCTTGACAAACTTTACTTCATCTTCTTCTTCTGAAATATGTCATGATTCATTGAATTCTTCCTTTCCTTTTGTTGAATCTTTAAATGCGACTTCTCTCATATCTGATGGACCTCCTTTTCTCATCTCAAAGGCAGTTAAGATTCCGTGAAGCTGTGTCATAGTGATAGTCTGCAGATCCTGTTTTTCTTCTATGGCAGACACTTTTGATTCAAATTTAGCTGACAACGATCTTAAAACTTTCTCAACTAAGGTAACTTACTTTATATCTTCACCTAGATTCTTCGTACAATTGACAACCTCATCTATACGTAAGAATTAACTAGCTATACTTTCATCATTGTGCATCTTAAGAGTTTCACACTGAATTCTGAGAGTTTGAAGTTTAGCACGTTTTACCTAAGAGTCTCCTTCGTAGCTCAGAACGATTTTGTCCCATATTTATTTGGCTGATTTGAGCTGCATAACTTTGACAAACTTTGATTGTGACAGACTTCCCAATAATGTATTGACAGCCCCGACATTGGTGTCATATTGCTTTTTACCTGCCGTATTTGTAGGAATTGTTGGTGGAAATGTATATCCTCCTTCCACAATTTCCCAGACATCCGTTCTAATTGATTGTAGATAAGCTGTAGTTCTTATTTTCCAATAAACAAAGTTGCTCCCATCAAATATTGGCGGTCTAATGGATCCCATGCTTTCTTGATTACTCATGATGATGGATCTCCCTTCAAGTGATCAAGCTTCTTCTGAAGGCCCTGCTATGATACCAATTGTTGGAAATAATACTAAGAGGGTGGTGAATCTGTATTATCAAATCAATAATTTTATTTCCCAAATAGATTTGTATACGCTACTTCAACTAAGTGAACTAGAGTGTACACGCAACTGTACTTAAAGCAACTAGCGTATATGCAGAGAACTTTTGATTTACCTTTTTTTATCATGTACTGAACTTTAACCAGTATATCAAAGATTTATTAGACAGTGCAGTAAAAGCAGTTTAAAGCATCACACATAAGCAACACACATTAACACCAAGATATAAGGTGGAAACCCAATGTGGGTAAAAACCACCTGCTGCTATCATCTCTGCCTTCTTTTAATAATAAGAAAATCTGTTTACAATCTTGTACTGGTGCAAACTTATACCAGTACGCAGGCTTCTACTTGCAGAAGGTTACAACCTTCTCTTGATCTCTAGCTTCTACTGGAAGGGAGCTACAACCCCCTAACTCTTGTACTAGCCGATATGATTACTAGTACGTAGGCGACGACCTATAGAAGGCTGCGACCTTCTTTCTTTTTCCAAGAACCACATTCCATAAATTTTCAAACTGGATCCATCAACAACATTATAACTACAATTCAATCATCAAATACATCTGCATCAACCAATCACTGATACTCAATCATCACTTTCTGAATCAACCATAACTGAATCAATCAATCACTTTGACAACCCATCGTCAAATCACAATCAATCTGATCATTTAGAATACTGTCACCAGAATACAATAACCAGAACCCAGAATTTTGTAACAGAAAATAGAAATAACTGAAACATACTTTATAAGGTATACACTACTTCCATGTGTCAAACCTGCGTGTATACGCGCTTTTATCAAATCCAACCAGCGTACACATCTGCAAATATTAATTCATAATTCTGCAGCTATTCCGAAGTTCAGTTATACCCATATCATAATATTTACAAAAGAACACATGCATCAGTATTCAGATCTAGACTATACATGATCAAACCACATAATAATAATTCATTTCAAGCCTTAAGATCCCGATCCATCATTAGATCTTATCCTTCATTAACCGCTAAGGTTCATCCTTGGTTCAGATCAAGCACAACACCATAAGCCAATAACCTACATACTAGATCTCGCACTTCATCAGATATTCGATATTTGCACACCTGGCCTAATGATCTTCTCCTCCTTATACAATTTTAAGCCTTTCTCAATACCATGGACCAAAACCACTTAGGACCAATACCTTGGACCAAATACCTAGGGTTAATACCTCGGACCAAATACCTTGGATCAAAATGCCTTGGACCAAATACCTCAGACCAAAAACTTAGTTTTCTAAGATATACACACTTTTCCTTCTGTGAAAGTGTGTGTTTTTGTATACGTGACTTGTGTTCAGTGAACCTGCGTGTATCCACAGCTTGGTCAAGGTGAACCTGCGTATACCTCTCTTTCTTCATTCTTTGTAGTCTGATCTATAATACTTTGTTGTTGACATGCTGTACTATGATCTTTCATCTGAGTGAGTGGCCATAAAGGACAACGCCTGTATCATAATGCCAACAGGTAAAACCAATCTATGCACAACAACATATTGTATGATCCCAACGGTAATACATTCAAATGTGTTGAGGTACGCATACCATTCAAATCAAATGTACAAAATCTTACCCAATGGTGAACCCTATTCTTTGTACCTATATCCAAATGCACCAACCAAGACTCTACATGCACTTCTTTTTTCAAACCACACTTGTCCACCAGGTCAGGATTAACATAACTATAATTAGATCGAGGGTCAATCAAAATAGAAACAACTTTATCACAAAGCTTACCATCCATCTCAGTGGTATATGCCTTGTGGTCTATATGTCTGTTATCCAATGCTGCATAGATGCTAGGAATACTTTGCCCAACATCTCCCACTGTCTGGGCCTCCTGAGCACTGTAGATAAGTGGTCTACCACCCTGATGTTGTGGACAAATCTTTCCTATGATTCTCTCCTCCTCAAGTCCAAAACAGTAAAGGCTTCCAGCCTTCATCTTTATTTTTCTCCTTCGATCGAAGTCCATGTCCTCTGTCAAATTCATTGAGCTTCTTAGATGGCATTGCATTCTCTTTATTGGTTGTACCCTAAGTGTTATGAAACCAACTAAAAAAAAATATAGAAAAGATAGATCAACGCCTTATAAATCAGCCTCTTCGAGGGGGCAACCTCCTTTACATTACACAAATGAACAATTCTTGGATGATACAAATGACAAGAGCTCCTTTCTATATAGGAGTCTAAGGGGTCATAATTAATCAGAGCCGACATAACAATATAATGTAAGGGCACACATAACAATAATGGGCTTCTATGGGCACAATAATAACAATATGGGACTACATGGCACAACAATATAAAAGGGGTTGCACTAATAACAATAAGGGGTTACACTAGTAGTATAGGGACCTAACATGCCCCTCTCCTTCAAAAAGTGTTGCCCTCAACGCTTGAGTAGTTCTGGGTGCTTCTGTATAAAATTCTCATCCTCCCATGTGGAATCTTCAATGGGTAAGTTCTTGCACTTGATGAGATACTCTAAAATTGATCGATTTTGTAGTTCTCGTGTTCTTGTTTCCGTGACTGCTTCAGGTTCCAATATCATTTTTCCTTCCTCATCAAGTTTTGACAATATTGTTTGAACTAGGAGCTTCTAACCTTTAACCTTGTTTAAGCATGAAACATGGAAAACTGGTTGCACTCGAGAAGATGCAGGAAGCTCCAATTTGTATGCCATAGTACCAATCTTTTGCATCACCTTGTAAGGACCATAGTAATTTGGTGATAATTTATTATCCTTCTTAGCTTGCTGGAGGGAAATTTTTTTGTATGGCTGTAGCTGTAAAAATACCCAATCGTCTACACCAAATCTTCTTTCCCTGCGATGTTGATCTGCCTGTTGTTATATTCAATTCTGCACCAAAGTGGGGTTACCCTTTAAAAGTTGGAGAACTTGTTGTTGATGCTCGAAGTGATCTTTCACTACTTGAAACTTTTTCTTCTTGATATGTCCTTCTATCTTGAGAGTTTAAGGAGTGGTAGTTCCTGCCAATGCATTAGAAGATATGGTTGGATTCATTTCTTGGTGCTCGATGTGATCTTTCACTTCTTGATATGTCCTTCTATATTGAGAGTTTGAGGAGTGGTAATTCCTGCCAATGCATTACAAGATATGGTTGGATTAATTTCTTCTTTCTTTGGGGTTGGTTCCTGGTGTATATCCTCTTCTTTTGACGTTTTTTTATCCTTTTCTTCCTCCTCTTCACAATTAACGTAAAATAATTTCTTCTGAGCACACTTATGACCTTTAATGTATTTGATATCACAACTGTAACAAAGGTCGTTTTCTCCTTTTTATTCCAATTGTTGTGGTGTCAAACTTGTAGGTTGTGGAAGGCTAGGAGCAACAAGGCTTCCAATACGTACCTTTTGTAGCAGTTTCACTTGATGTAGATCAAAATATTGCTCCATCTGTAGCATCCAATTTACTGGATCCTTGTCATCAAACTTCTTCATATCATTTTTTTTTATTGATTTTAGGAGCTCGACCTTGAAACGACTATAACTTTGTAATTTCAGATCTTTAAGTTCTAAAATTGTGGCCTGTGA
>APFE030047062.1:50413-63379 GCA_000404065.3 Pinus taeda | reverse complement strand
GGGGTTACACTAGTAGTATGCCTTGCTCGCTTCTTGTCCCATTTCCCTTTGTTCTATGTATTACCATTCTAGTCCGGCTTAGTCTCATATTTGCGCTTCGATTGCTCATAGCAATGCTTTAGCTTCTAGATGGCCTCCTCCAATGATCCAGGCTCATCGAACTCAATCTGATCTTTGAATACAATCAATAATCCACTAGTGAATCTCTGAATATTGACCTTCTCCTCCTTGAGGTAAGGCACATACCTCATTAGCTCCAAGAACCTACTAGTATACTCCTCATCTGTCATTGATCCCATCTTTAGCTCATGGAATTCTTTTGTCTTATCATCAAAGTATCTCTCCGATAGGTACTTCTTCTTGAATAGTCTCTTGAACTCATTCCAAGTCAAGTCATCCTCATGAATACCTCTTACATTCTTCACATCTTCCCACCAAATATCTATTTTTCCTTTGAGACTGAATGCAACTATTCCGGCTTTCATATTCTCTAAGTAATCATGAAAGCAGAAGAACTTCCTCATATGAAGCAACCATGCGGCTACATCATGTGATTTTTTCATCTCTCCATCAAATGAGGGTTGCTTTGCTTTCTTAAACTCGTAAGGCAAATATCCCTTGTCACTCCTCCTATAAGGATGACAACGATGTCGATCACAATGCCTGACAGAACCAAAACTAGAATAGTGCCTACGTCCACCACCTCTCCTATCCATAGTATCCAAGGACCTGCCATCTCTGATCGTGTCCTCTCCATCCAACTTGTACGGACCATGAGACCTGTTGCCATATGCCCCATTATTTTTTTCCTCCTTATCATGGCTTATTCGAAGGGGTCCCTATCGTTGCAATTCTTAAAAACTCTTAAGTATCATTGCATTTACCTCTGCTTGTTTCTCCTATGCCTGTATGATTCTGTCATTTTCTACTTTAACACTCCTTATTTTTGCCTTTAAGCTTCTGAGTATGTCTGCCAAATCAAAAGAATTCCCAACACCACGTTGCTCATCTGATCCATAGGGAGAGTCTCAAGAATTATAGTCTACCATCTTGTTAGTCATATTTGATATTATGCCTGCAAGGTATATCATATAAGCTAAACCAAATCACAATAAACCAACATACCTTAGCATAATTCGGGGAGGATACCTTGTCTGCAAGATCAATAAATCAACGTAATACATGTATAACATAATCATGACAGCATATAGAAATATAACACCTAAGCATATAAGCATATAACCATCATTCTAGCTAGAGTCCAGTCATTAATGCATGACCATATCAACTACACATACCCTGACCTCATGCATGATAACAACCACCACATCACTATACACTTGAACACGTGTGAATGCTAACATGCATAAGCAATGCATAATCAACCATACAATCATGATGACGCACTCCACAACAACACCATCAACTTCCCATGGTGACCTCACTGCAACCTTAACCCGTACCATACAAATGCAACAAGCACATGGTCCTACAACACAAGAAACACATATGCAATCGACATGAATGCATGACCAACACACATCCCATCCAGTCCGAGGGGTGAACCATGCTCTGATACCACTCTGCAACATCCTCCTCCCACATCTACCCAAGTAACCGGTCAACCAGGGTAAACATGTGACGAGAAGTTACTATGATATGATTTGACTCCCTATGTGTTCGTTAAGGAAGTGTAACTAGCGGAACACATCACACAGAGCTTCCACATCAATAAAAAAACTCCCAGGATCCATCCCAACCACTCAGGTAATAAACACTTGGGTCCCACTGAGTTTTTAGACCATTAAACCCTCAGATGCTCCCTTGATATGGACAACCATGCGTCTAGGAGGCTCGAGACGCTCCCACAACATGGGTATGTATGTGTCCGGGGATTTTTCTCCTCATACTTGTGCCTGTAGAGCCCAGGTCACTGCATAACTCAATGACACCTTCATAAATAAATTTACACAATAAAACAAAGATACATTTGCAAAATCATTGACAAGGACTAGATTGGACCCCTACTAGCCATGACAGGAATTTCATCAAACATGTCACAAACATAAACGATATAGGTCTTAACAGTAGAATGAAGCATAGGGGTTCCATACTTATCTGAGAATCGCTAAGAAGAATTGATTCCTCAACACATTGGTTGCAATTTCATCTATTAGGCCATAGATACATTGTTCATTCATTTACAAGTAAAAACACGATGAGAGCCATAGATAGCCACTGTCATAATACATGTTCATAACCAGCATAATAACAACAAAAATAACAAGGAAACAACAAAAACCATATAATCCACATATAACCAGTACAATACTCATGAAACAACAAGGAGAAATAACCTCATATTAATGGTGCAAATGCCAGCCAGGTTCGAGACTTCCATGAACTGCCCGACCATAGACATGGCTGAGCCAAATTTCTCTTCAGCTAGTTACCCCCGTGCCATATTCCAAGCATGAATGTGGAATCTCATAAAAACACATCAATCAAAGCCATCCAAGGCTTCCAAAGGCCAAACCACCTCAACCCATCAAACAGTGATTCCACCTCACGGTCGGACATCACAAACCATCATTAGATTGGTCTCTGCCCAAGCCTTCCAAGGCTCCAAAGCGTTTGTTCCAACCAAGGCTTCCAAGACTAGTAACTCAACGCACAACTTCTTCCGGGCTCCGAGAGCATTTTTCCAGCCAAGGATTCTAGGACTACTAACCCAACCCACCAAGGGCTTCCAACAGGTTTGTCCAAACAAGGCTCCCAGGACTAGTAACTCAATCCAAGTTGTTATAGGGCTTCCAAAGCATTTGTCCAACCAGGGCTTCCAGGAACTAGTAACTCAACCCAAGCTAAAGGAAACATGAGAACCAACCAGAAAAACAAAGAAATGAATTCACAACACCATGGCTATCCAGGAAATGACAAGGTTAGGAAAATCCACTATCAATCCAGGCAATCCTCCATGCCAATGACAGATCATGACCAATAAACCACATGCATATGCCATGCATGCCAAAAGTAGTGAGGAAAACATACATGCAACTCAGTACCTGCAATCGAAACCCATTATAGTTGCTAATCTCAATGTTCACTTGCACTAACCTACTCTTCCTTTGTCTTCTTGCTCCAAAACTCCAATTATGCCACACTCCTCCAAGAGTTCTCCAAGAAAACTCTAAATGTACAAGAGTATGAGAGAGAGAATAGAGAGAGAGCTCCAAAACTGAATAGGCAAAAGTCTGTGAACTGATCCTCATAAGCCTTTTTATTAATGATGCTTCTATTTTCTTCATTTTCCATTATTTTCCTTCATTTTCCTCCTCACATGCAACTTGTGACCTTTCACCTCCTTTTTTTGCTCATTTCCATTATTTTCATAAATAAATGTGCCAAAATGCCATTTTTCCTTTCCAAACCCTTTGCCAATTTCTTTAGTCATTAATTAATCATCAGTGATCCCCATCACTATGCTTTTACCCAACATTCAGCGTGGAATAAGTGTCCCATCAATCGTGGTTATTATTTTTCCTTTATTAACTTTTATTACATGGAATTTTCACCAGGGCTGTTACAGTAAGCTTGAGGTTTTGAACAAAGCCAAGTGACAAACAATTTCATGTCACTTGTCATGCCATCTCTTGGAATCAAAACTTCAAAGCACTACTATATTGCAAATAAATAATAATGCAACCAAGTTACATGTGAGTCGAAGTTCCACCTAGCACGAGGTTACCCCCCATCAATAGTTTCTAAGTTCTCGAAAACCAAAGTAGTATCGTGGGGGGTGGCATAATGTTAAGCTAGAACGAGAGAGAAGGCCCCGTGATAGATCTGTGTCATCCACATACTTAGGGGAAATTATGACTAGTTTAGTTCACCCCCCCACCTCGCCCCCTGAGCATTAACTTGTGGTAGACCTAGGAGGCCCCACAATTTTACTGGACTGTAGATCTAGTTGCCTCGTGATTTTGCCATCCAAAGATTCTCATTCAATATTGAGACCTGCTCTGACACAAGGCCAATATATTCAGTGAATCCTTGCTATGGTTTTGTCAATAAACAATCCTAACAAATGAAAAGTCTTCTTGGCTACTATCATTATGTTTGTTTCCACCGTCCTTTGCAAAACATTGAAGAACTAGTAATGTTGATGAACATTGGGAGATTCCACCAGCTAATGGCTCTGACCGATGGGAATTCTTGTGTTTATTGCATTCTCCATCTGTCAGATTTATCACGTGTCGAGATCTCGTGTACTCGGTCACCAACATGGGTCACATGCAAGTCCATGAGGTAAGACTCCAACTATCATCGGTTATAGTTTTAAGGTTTAAGAATTTTTATGTATAAGGGAAAGTGTCAACCAATAAGGGCCAAAGGGACTTAACGCCTTCAGGTTAAGCACCTAGTTTCGACCTTAGTATTGTGATTAAATCAAGTTAATCCATGGCCTTACAAAATTTGAGGGTTGCGTTGTGTTGTGTGCAACTTCTGTAAGGATTTGGGAAAGTGCTCAATAATGTTTTGTAATGATAGAATCTGACCCATAGTCTTTATTACAAGGAAATAAACCTGGGCCACTCTTATTGTGGGAATGGTTGGAGAATATCATTTGACATCAAGTGATCCACCAACATGAAAGTGGTATTAGATAATGGGAATGAGACGCAAAGGAACAACACAGTTCGTGGAGGATTAAAACTAGCAAGATTCGAGGCAGGAGACTAGAGCAAATGCTTCTAAAAGAAGACAACAACAAATGAAAAATCAAATACTTAATGTATGACGTGGTGGATGTATTCTTTTTTACAATGAATTGAGTATATGATTGACAGGTTAAGAGTCAAGAGTTTCTATGAGAATAGAGGATTGAAGAAGAAAATCAATGTACAAATGAGATGGTGCAAAGAGATCTCACAGAAAATTCTAGACAAGGACTAGAGTCGGGGAGAATTGTTAAAGACAATAAAAGCAAGTTAAAGTGAGGAGTTCAAAAGATTCGAAATCTCAGAGCTGATGAGACCTCTAAGGTAACCTAATATTTGTATTTTCACTTAAATCTGGGCAGAGAAATTGTTGATTATAGGTAGAAACCTAAGAAAGGAGAATAGTTGCAGAGAGCCCTTACAATGAATAAGTTGTAATGTAGAGATATAGTTCTAGTTGAAGTTGGAAGTGAAGCAAATAAAGGAGGCTATCAAAGAGGAGTGAAGAGAACAAAAAAGTTCTCAAGAGGGAGCAAGTAGATTGCAAAAGCCTAGAAGAGCAGAGGAAGCTTGAGAGGTTCCAAAGGGGAGAACATGTGATACTAAAAGACCAATTTCAAAGAGAGAAGCTTAGTGAGGTGTCTTGTAACAAGGTGAAACAAACTTGTTACTGCAAAGGCTTGTTTGCAACTCATAATTGAGCATGGAGAAACTCATAGAGAAGGAGAAAGAGATGACTATGAACAATCATGATAAGGGTTCATGAAAAATCCATAATTAGATGTGTGATGAGGAAATTGAGAGAGAGATAACTATGTTGAAGGCACATGATATTGTGCTAATGGAGTTGTTACAAGAAGTAATGAAGAACAAATATATGGATGGATGTTAGGGAAAAAGAAAGTGAAATGGCCTATGTTGTAGGAGAAGCTAAAGTGTAGTAAGAATGCTTTGTTGAAAAGAGAAGAACTCAGAGAAACTGAGTATGAGGAAGATAAAGTTTACCTTTGTGTACCAAAGCATAGAAGTATACTTGCAGAGGATGATGATGAGGACAATGATGCAAGACGTCATGAGAGTCTCATGAAATGGTTGGAAATTTCAACCCAACATCAGGAGATACTGTTAGAAGCATCAACAAAAATTCAAAAGTATTGTGTTTATTAAACTAATCAATTGTGTATGTATGATGGTTATGCATATCATGAAAGTGGATAGTCATTAAAAGTTGTCATAAAGGAACAAGAAAATGAAAAGCTATCTCAAAGAGATAGAGACAAGAAAAATTCAACAAATGGAATGGAAGGTGACAACCTTGTGAAAGGGGAAGATAAATAACTTCTTGACAGTTAGAAAATTATATATTACAGATCAATGGAACACATAAAATATTGCAGAAATATAAATGTAGAAAACACATAAAAGAAGAGAGACACAGATATACGTGGTTCACCTAGTTTGGGCTACGTCCACGGAGAAACAACCAGTCCTTCCTTTTATATTATCCAGCAAATTGAAGAGATACAACCTACAATAGATCCGATGTAATTCTCTCTTCTCTCTCAATCTCCTCTCTCTTCCTCACTTAGAATACAGATCTACATAGATGCAATACAATTCCCTCATATATAGCGAGGGGTTGCCTTCTAGGGAAAATAACCCTAAATTAAACATAACTTCTACCATCAGATCTCCGCCTAATGAACGTCCTAGATTGACTATGAAATTACAACGTTTTAAAAAGAAATTTTAGCTGCCCCCCCAGACCCCCCTGCAACGTATATTTTACGAGCGCCTTTGCTGCCCCATTATGAACTGGGGTCCAATGTGGCGATACCTTTGAATACAGAAGTTAATCAGGCTCCAGACCCAACATTGACGTGATGCCTAAGGTTGAAAGAGGAGATACGAGAAAGAAAGATGCACATACTAAAGTAGGCCAAGTTTTGTTGAATGAATGTGAATATGTGTTGATTAGTAAGGAGAAAATGGTTGGCTTTGACGACAACATCAGAGTTATATGATAGGCATATTTGCAAGAGAACAAGGTGGATGAAGTCTACACCAAAATTGTAGACCTAGCTGATGAACACGATAAGTTCAAAGGGGAATCGAGTAAGTATAAGGGTTTTGCAGTTGAGAATAAAAATTTTCATTTGAGGAAGATCCAAAAATAAGTGGATTTATATAACAGGATTATGAGGCAACCATATGCCTTATTGAAGTATGAGGAAATTACCTTGAAACACAGTAGGGAGATCGACAGCACAAACCAGAAAGTTGCACAAAGTGAAATATAAGTTAAAGGAGACAAAGGTAGAAGCAAAGATGTTGAAGATGAAGATATATCTTTCATAAAGTGGCAGTCAAGAAAGCACCCAAGAACATTGTATACTTATAAAATGGATTACATAAACTACTAGTATAGAAGCTTTGGTAATAGAAAATCAATTAGCCATGGGTTTGAAGAGGCTTAACATATGTGATTAGGAATGTGTCATAACATAAAATAAGTGTTTTGGAAAGACAAGATGATGGAAGGTGAGCTGAGGGAGATAATGAACATTAAATTGTAATTAGTAAGATATATATTCTATTTCCTAGGGATGAAGGTAAATATCAAAGACAATATTAAGAGTTAATATTTAGAGATTTTGAGGAAGAGATAAGGTTCTTAGAGGAATCACTGACAAGAGACATGGGTGATGAGTATTGCATAGAGTTTGTAGTCTTAATTAGAATTGATTTTGAGGAGAAGATTAGAGTTCCAAACAACAATGGCATAAATTAAGGGGAGAGGCAACAACTAATGAAGAGAGACAACAAAAAATTTCAAAGGATTAGTAGCATGTACCAACAAGAAGATAAACTAGATATGGAAATTGGTGAGATGTGGATGCTGATGATGAAAGTGCTCGAGACAAGGCATATTGAAGTAAGAAGTACAACCAACAATAGAGTACAATTGACTGTAAATTTTCACATTAACCAGGCAAATACAATACACCATAATCAAGTTTGGGATCTAGGAGGACTTCAATAGAGGTGCATGATTAAGAGGTCATGAATATTTTTGCCTCGAGATTCTAATGTCGAAGCATAAACCCAATTCCACCAACTTCTGCCTAGACCAATGGGGTCTTAGTATTATCTAAAGGGATCATATTCCCTCGACTAAAATATGTATAAATTATATTTTCTCTTGCAAATACAAGTGTCCTAGTTTTAGAAGGAATCTAGTTTGCTAAGGGAGTTTTGATGAGTTAATATTATTGGCCATGTGGCATGTTGTAAAATAGACAAGTAATTAGGCTAAGATAGAGAAGGAATATTGTAAGGAATTTGTTAGGTGAAGTAGCCTTAACTTCTAAAAGAAGGGCAAATGTAGATTCACGAGGGAACTGTTAGTTACAACCTCGATGATGTAATGAAGATGTTTTTGTCTAGTTAATCAATATAGAGGAAGAGATAAAGCTAGAGGATGAACAAAGAGTAGAGAGGAAACAACCGAAAGATCCTAAGTGCCAAGAGAGGTCTGAGAGGAAGAGTAGAGAGTCGTCTATTGTGAAATCGGGCCATATCATACATATATGTGTTAATGGAAATTTTATGATATTATCCTCCATCATGGTGTACGTTATATATCTGAGTTTTGAGTTAACATGCGTTTGATCTTTGTGTTTTGGAGTCAATGTATTTATGATGGACACATTTATACTATGGAACAATTTAGTGTGAATTTTTGACAACGTGTTTGATTTCTACATAGTCATGAAGTAAATTCTATGTGGGCTTTGTGTCAAGATTATTATTGTGGAAGGAGAGTGATTTTGAGGTTATCCGAGATTTGCAGTTTTAACCTTTATTTTAGGCTAAGTCAGAAATCTTAATTTTTCACCAATGAACTCATGAGATGGTATAATTCCGAGGAAGTGAACAATGCCAAGTAATGGTAATGGCGTGTCACTTATAGTGTCATCTATCAACATCAAAACTTCGATGCACTACTATATCATGAAGGGTTGAGAACACAACCAATTTCCCAATGATTCAAAGTTCTGCCCAACATAAGGTTTCATCCCTATCATTGGGTTCTAGGTCCTCAAAAAATGGAGTGGTACCACAAGGTGGTGCAATAGTGGAAATCTTAAACACGAGAGGGGTCCCTATGATATATCTAGGTCATCCACATACTTAGGTGGAATTACGAGTGGTTTAGTCCCCCCCCATCCCCCCTCCCCCTTTACGATAGTCTTGGGATGCCCTACGACCCTGCTAGATCGCATATATAGCCTCCTCGTGATTTCTCCATTCAAAGGTGCTCATCTGATAATGAGACCCACTCCAATGTAATGCTAAGTATATGTAGTGAATAATTCAAACAATGTTGTTAATTTATAGGCTCAACAAATGGAAAGTCTTCCCGTCAACTCTCATTTTGTTCACTGCCAACACCCTCTGAAAAATGCTGGAGAACTAGGAGTGTCAATGAGCATTGGGTGGCAAGTGCTAAGTGGTCCTATCAGTGGAAAAACTTGACCGATGGACATTCTTTCATCTATTACAACATCCCTCTATCAATGTTATCCCATACGAAGATCTCATGCACTAGGTCACTAGCATTGGTCGCATGCAAATCCATGAGGTAAGAGTCAAAGCACCATGGATTACATTTTTGAGGTTTAATGCTTTTTTATATATAAGGGAAAGTGATGACCAGCAAGGCCCAAGGGGTCTCAGTGGATTCAAGTTAAGCATTTGGTTCCAACCTCCATCTTATCATTAAAGTAAGTTAATCCTTGGGTGCTATGGGCTTACAAAATTTGAGGGTTGTGTTGTGTTATGTGTGACTTTTGTAAGGGGTTGGGAAAGCACTCAACAATGTTGTGCATTGATACAAATTGACCCATAGTATCAATTATGAGGAAATCAACCTCAATCATTATTATTATGGGCATAGTTGGAGAAGATCGATCAACATCAAGTGATCCGCTAACATCATTATGTTTAAGACCATCTATGTACAATACACTATGAGCTTTGATCTTTCCCTTGTCCAAAACAACTGCCCTTTTTGCCATTATTCTTGTTGGTGCAATATTCCCAAAAATAACACTACCTCCGTTGTTTTCATTCAGAGATACAAACTCCCTCTTGTGTTTTGTCATGTGAATTGAAAAACCACTATTAATGCGCCATTGATTTCCTTGATTTTGAGCATAGAGAGAAAATCCACACTCCTCTACATTCTTAGGGTTCTCCTTATGTTGCCTCGTGATATTTCTCCTCATAGGGTTGTAGTTGTTCCTTCTATTTTTAGTTGTTCCTTCTTAGTTTGTGTATTTCAACTAGAGGGATTAGGAGTTCTCCTTCCATATCTACCTCTGCCTCACATTCTTCATTTTCTAGATCAATCCTTTCTTGATGAGAATTCCTAAGAGCTGTGAGAAGCTTTTTATCTCGACTTGCTTCAGATTCACAATCTTCATCATCTTTTGGTGAGTTATTGTCTTCTTTGGAATAAATATTTTCTTTCTAAGATATTTTCCTTTGTTATTCTTCCTAGAGTTCTTTTTTTTTTCTCCTTGTTATTCATTATTGTTATCTTTATATGGAGATTTAGAGGCAAAATGACCTATTCTACCATAGTTGAAGCATTTAAATGACAACTTACCTTTATATTTTACATAGCCTTCATTTAACTTCATCACAAAGTTAGCTTCCTCTTCATTTGAATCATGGATGGAGGAATCATGATCTCGATGTCCTTTTGATTTTTGAAGGTTTCTTCATTCAATTATGGGTGTTATTTCTTCGTCCTCATTTCTTAAGCAATGAGAATCCCATGAAGCCCTTTTATAGTTAGTTTATCTAGTTCCTATAATTCTTTTATGGTAGAAACCTTTGCATTAAGTCTAGAGGGGAGAGAACTCAACACTTTTTGTACCACTACAACTTCATTAATATTTTCACCAAGCCCTTTAATGGTATTCAAAATCTCATGTAGTGTCAAGAAGAAAGTAATTATATTCTCATCCTCATTCATTCTTAGACTGTCAAATTGCATACTATGAGTTTGAAGTTTTGCACGCTTTACCTTGTCATCTCCTTAATAACTGCTTAGAATCTTGTCCCACCTCTTTCATTGAGTCACAATGCTTAACTTTAATTAACTCTAATTCTACAAGGCCACATATGATAAGATTCATAGATTTTGCATTAGTCTGAAAACTTTTCTTACCAGTTTCATCAGTTGAAGGAGTTATTGAAGTTTTATAACCATCCATTGTAACTTGCCAAATTTCCACACTAAGAGACCTCAATTAGGTCCTCATTATGATTTTCTAAAACGTAAAATTATTGAATAGAGGAGGTGTATTTGAGGAGGAACCATCTTGGATAGCCATTTTCCTTGTGAGATCTTCCTTCTAGTTGTTAGATTTTCACTAAAGGAACCTACTCTAATACCAATTGTTTAATATTGAGAGAGAATGAAAATCACTATTCTTAAATCATTGCCTTATGTAACACATTCATTCTCAATGAATTAAACCAATTACACAAACTTAAGCATACAAATACCATATAACATTAAGCTTTAACACATAACACAACACTCAAAATTTTACATAGAAACCAACATGGGAGAAAACCACAAAACTACTTTGTCTTTATTAGTGGATGTAGGCACCAACCTACTATTAAAATCATCGTAAGCACCAACATGCAGGAAACTCCAATCCCCTACAAACCAACATACTGAAGACACCAATCCCCTTTTTGTGAAATTTTGGAGACCCAAATCCTTACTGCAGCAAACTGATATTATTTCTCCTACTTATTAATTCATGCGAGTTATTTATCGTGTTACACTGTAAATATCGAAGTAAATATGACTTCAGCCTTCACTAATTAAATTATATGTGGAAACAAGAACTGAGCAAGACGAAATAACCACACACATAATTGACACTGTTGATTTTGGACAAATGTCCCCGGAAAAACCCAATGCGGGAAAACCAATGCAAAAATTGAGAGTTTGTATTATTATGTAGTAGGTTTTGAATACAATATTTGGATGCCTTTGTGGCTATCCAATATAGAGTATCTGATTGGTAGAGAAATTAGTGAGAAATACCTCACACTATCACAGGCGAACCGACACTGGTCCAGGCCCTGGATGGCTGGCCCCTCACTCGCTCTGTGCAGCCTCTGCGTTAGACCTCTGGGGTCTGTGTACCTCTTCCACAAATCTTATGTTGTTTGGAACTCCGTTCCTCTAGTTCTCTAGTCTCACACCCCGACCTCTGGCTCTGGAACTCGACTTTCCAATTGAATCTCAGACTCCCTTTGAAGCTCTACGTGACACTGTGCTACCTCTTATGGATCTCTCTCTGCCTTCTCTGCAATGTCTCCCCAGATGAGGAAGCTCACCAACCAGAAAACTATCCCTGCCCCTCACTGCAAGAAAACTCCTCGATGACTTCTCTGGCAACTATCACACTGCTCTCTTGAGAAATAGATCTCTTGATCTCACTTGATGTGTCTTCCAAATGCCCATCGAAGTCCTTCTTATAATCTTCTCGTTGAGTAATCAACGAACCAGATTAAATTCTAATCAATGGATTAGATCATATTGACTCTATATCTGTCTTTTTCTAGAAGATTCATAACCAATTTGATTAATACCCTTTAATTATTTTAATTTCCTAAGTTTAGACTTAGGCATCCATTAAGAAAAATAATTATTTTAATAAAACTGTCTCCGGGTGGAATTTCCCAAAACTATTTATGGGTATTCTGGAATACATGTGTCCTAGCCTGCCTACAAATTTTGAGGCTTAGATTGTTAGGATATTCCGACACATAGGAATAGTTAAGTTCAACTTGGTCTAGTATAGAGTTAGGTTAGCGTTAGGTAAAGTGTGTTTCTTTACCGTTGTACATTTTGTAACTTACAATCCGACGGTCACGATATGTAGTGATCCGACGGTTCATTCTCTCCTCGGTATTACCGACTCTTGATCCGTGGCTTGACACCCGATTGGTCCATGAATTCTATTTAAAGCGCATGGAGGGTCATTTGTAGGTTAACCGTGCATGAGAGAAGCTTATGTAAATTTTCATTCTTTTATTAATAAATTGCCTGAGTAGCCACGTTGGCGCAGGCCGTGGACTGTTTCCCTCTCTGAGGGTTTTAACCACGTCAAAATACTGGTGTATTGATCTGTGATCTGTTTGTGAG
>APFE030047062.1:31152-46149 GCA_000404065.3 Pinus taeda | reverse complement strand
TCATGCACGGTTAACCTACAAATGACCCTCCATGCGCTTTAAATAGAATTCATGGACCAATCGGGTGTCAAGCCACGGATCAAGTGTCGGTAATACCGAGGAGAGAATGAACCGTCGGATCACTACATATCGTGACCGTCGGATTGTAAGTTACAAAATGTACAACGGTAAAGAAACACACTTTACCTAACTCTATACCTAACTCTATACTAGACCAAATTGAACTTAACTATTCCTATGTGTCGGAATATCCTAACATCCCCCCTTAAGAACAACTTGGGATAGGATTGAAGGATTTACAAATATGACACAATAGGAGAAGGAAGGAGGCACTAGAGCCTATATAGATCACATCCGATGCTACTAGAAATCAACACTACTAAAGTTTTGTGGGAACCCACCTACAAGAGACTTCAATCCCTTTTTAGATTTATGATTTGTAGTTAATTATTTAATGATCCAATCAACTCCTATTCAATCATATTCACCGCTCTTCATATTTTCAATGTTAACTGATTTCAACCTCTTACAACTCTTTATTGTGTTATAGATTTGTATTCTACTACAACTCTCTCTTATTCTACATCTATATATTCTACTATAACTATCTATTATGCTCTCCAAACGACACTCTACAAACAACCTATCCTTTATCACTCACACTAATTGTTTATTTCTCATTTTGTTTGACCATATATTTTGTTATTCTTTTTTGTTTTCTCTTTTCCACATTTTATGATGTTTTAGTGCCCATGGTTTGAATCGAACCATGATATTGTGTCTTGACTATAACATATATTCTCCTCTCCCTCCACAATTTCCTCTGTAATGTTGTGGTTATACAAAGTAGTTTTTTTTCATAAAGAATTCCTACAAATGATTTATCATTAACCTTGGAATACTAATATTTGAATTCAATAGTATATTTCTAAAATGCCTCCAAGAACACACTTAATATTTAATTTAGAAAGAAATATAGTTGTATATTACAATAGTGGCATCTAGCTGCAACTACCAAATAATGCAGAAGTCAAGTTGATTTCTAGATTCAAGAAACCTATAGTTATAGCATGTCGTCTTGTCAATCTTAGCATTGAATCCTATAAAAAGAAACACAACTTGGCACGTTCTTCAAGTTTGTACACGCCAAAGTGAACTATGATGATTCTTTAAGTATAATATCAATAAAGCCCAAGACATCTACTTATTGTTGTACGACATAAGGGATAGTGGGATAAATTTGGGCCACAATCCATACAACTTGTATGTCCACAACCAAAAGCCATGTCCCTAGGACTTGTTAAGAAAATTAGGAAAATCGCTTCTGGATTTCAACACTCCTTTCTTGTTGGATAAATGGTTCATGTGTAACTGTGGCTTGAGAAGGTGGATATTAGAAATATGTAGAGCAAGAATATGTTGGTATGTTTGTGTTGTGTTGAATCATTGGCAATGGGGGAGGCAATGGAATTACTTTTGGAGCCTTTCCTGCACAATAACCCAAAAGATGAAGCTCTTGTGTGGCTTTGGATTGAAATGGAATCTCAACCAATGTTGTGAGTGAAAATATTGCTTCTTTCTAAAAAGGGCAAGCTGAAAATTATCAAATGCTCATTTAGGGATAGTATCATCAAATTATTGCATTGAAATCAATGATCCATCTCCAACTAATACAATAGATTAAGGAAATTGACTTGCAACAACTATAACATCTACTATTTTATGTTCTTGTTAACTTAAATGTCCAACCTCTATAGCACTACTCCTCGTCACCTATCCATCAACGATGATTACAAGAACGTAATATTTTCCACCACTCTTCCACTATTCCCATCGCCACTTCAATAACTGGAACAAAATATGTTGGTCCAACTAGTCCCAAATATGGCAGAATGTCTCTGTAATGAGCATGTACCTTGTCAAAGGATCTGAGCTGGAGTGGTTCTGTGAACAATTTGTTTCCGCGGCTACATGGTTTCAAGTCTCTTGAGACATGTTTTTTCTGACCCGTAAGTGACATTTATGAAAAGTTGTATCTAGTATAATAGTAGTAGCTTACCTTTTGAGGTTATCGGTTCTCCATAAATTCTCATTAATGTTAAAAGAAAATACCTCTTCAAATCCACAGTAGGGTCAATGGTTTGAAAAGAAGTTAGACACATAACTATCATGTGTAGATGCATCACCAAAGTTGAAGCAAAGGATCATATTATCTTCATAAAATGGAGATAGTGTCCATCCAATGACATAAATTGCCATGGGTTAGGTATGTTGCCAATTTCATGTAAAATCAGCCTATAAAGAGTATTTCCCACTCTGCTCATTGCTCTCAGTGAAGTCAATCCCCAAAATTGAATTGTTTGTCTCAAGCCCAAATTATCTCAAGGAAACTATTATCCGATCAAGTGTTTTGTATTGGTTTGGTATATTCAAAAATTCATTCATGCAATTATTAGTAGGAGACTCTATGCTTGATTTTGACGGTTGACTATATTTAGGCCCATATTCAAAACTCTTTGACTCCTTATTGTCCATTGCTAAGAGATTTTGGATGGAACGAGATTTATCTAAAAAACCTTAGTTGTCAGCATGAATTAATCTTATAAATTGTTGAATAGTGTGTCCCATTGAAGCCTTCATCATTGTTTGAGTATCCGAAGATATTGAAGATATCCTTGCATATTGATAGAATTTCCGATAACTCTCATTGCAAAATTCAACACAAAATAATCACTAGCCACACGAGAAAAACAATCTTGATTGGTAATTGTGAAAAGTGTCCCTTTATCGAAATCCACTACAATGATAAGATCATAGCTCTGATCAATGACACCACTTGATTTGATAGACCTTCCTTTGAAATCAATGACAATGCACATTCAACACTCTTTTCTTTTGTCCATTACTTTTCTTTTTGGTTACCTTTCCCATATCTTTCCCTTGCTCTCCTAAATTAGATAGTCCTTCCTTTTATATTATGGTATGCTCTTGTCATGTATCAATAAGTATTAATATTAGTCAACCACTGCTAATATTGATTAATTTATATAACAAGGCCGCATAGCTAGCGTTTCCCTGCCACTTAGTTCAATTATTTAATTTTGAAATGTATGAACTAACTAATGAATTTGAACAAGGGCTACTTTGTAGAAATTTTTGCTTATTTTAAGTACCCACGTCCACACCAAATTACTAGTAGGTGTTATAGAATCCAGATATCTTTGTGTATATTTATGATGTAAGTAGGATAAAAAAAAAAGTTCAATAATCTTGATAAACGTAATTTTTTGAATATGTTGAAGATATATATAACTTCTACCAGAAGATTGAGGTGTGTCTCTTGTCAATTATTGCAGTTTTTTTGGGAATGTTAAGCTAATTTTGTATTTTCTTTTCAGTAAAAGTGTGTAGCACCATATGTCCATATGTCCAGACCATTAGCTACATACCTCTAGATTATATGACAAGGCAGGTTGAAATCAATGAGAAAATGAGGGCAATCTTGATTGATTGGTTGATAGAGGTAAAAATCTATTCCAGTGCTAGTTTCATTTGCTGTCAAAATTGTATCTACAAGACATTTATATTGGCTATTTCTTAGGCTTGATATTGAAATCTTAAATTGGCATAGAATGTTTCACTTTGGGATTCTTATTGCATTGTAAATTGTTTGGATAGGCTTTCATAAATGAGTTAAAAAGTTGAAGACACCAATTTATATTATTTGGAAAATTGGCTTTGTAGTACAATTTAAAGTAAGAGTAACTAAAATTATTTAAATAATTCACCAAAGTTATTTTTAATTATTTTTTGATGTTTTAAATTTTCATCTATTACTTTTTTTAAGCTTTATCCATGATATTAAATTTGTATGATTATATATTTTTTCAATGTTTTAAATTTCCATCTATTATTATTTTTTAAGCTTTATATACGATATTAAATTTGTGTCATTATGATTTTTTAAACAATTTTAATAACAAAATTATTAATATTTTAATTACATTTATTCTTATTTAAACTAAGCAATAGTACTCACTACTAATGATACAAATTTAATATCGTGGATAAAGCTTAAAAAAATAATAATAGATGGAAATTTAAAACATAAGAAAAAATCAAAATAACTTTTGTGAGTTATTTAAATACTTCTAATTGCTCTCACCTTAAAAAATCAAAACAATAATAATGTGGATTGAAAAATATAATACACTTAATACTTTAATTTAATTTATTTAATTATTTTAGATTAAAAATTATAATAAATATATTAAATTAAGCAACATCATAAATCAATTATTTTAATAATCTTTATATTATCTAAAACTTCAAAAAATTCAAAGACTCTTGACTTTACATATTAATTAGAAATTCACTTTGCAAATTAATTAGAAATGTCATATTTAAATTTAAGCTATTTCATGTTATAAAGATATGAAGTATCTATTTTTATGAAACCAAGATACCAAACTAAGAAAAGCACCATATGATATTGAGCTTTTAGGTAACATAAATTTATTTACAAATAATTTCTCAAATAAATATTTTATGTACTTTATCATTAATGCAAAAATAAATGTATTAAAAAATACTTCTAAATTTTAGCACATATTATTTTAAAATGTTAATTTTTTTTAATAATTGGTCAATGAAAGTTATTCAAACAAATTTGTAAATATCCTTTTAGTATTTTGAAAACAAATTCACAAATTCATGGCTGCTATGAATAGGGTTGTCTGCGAAAATAGAATTCATCGTGCCCCTTTTTTATTTGTTAAATAGATTTCAGATCTTTTAAACTTAATGCTCTCCTACATGGTTGCGATCATCATCCATTTAGATGCCTCTCTTCACACTTGCACAACGGATATTCTTTGTGGTCGCGGTCACTTTCAAAGTTTGGGCTTGAAAAAAAATTGCAACGCTAAAAAATTATCTTTGACTTTATGCGAAATGATGGAGAGGAATAGTTGCTTTATAAATATATTCAACTTTTAATTTACTTTTGCCAAATATACAACAAGTGCTCCAATTAATATCAATAAACAGATCGCGCACTTCCCGATATTCTCTGTATGAGTTGATTCATCAATTTTCATTATTGCTTGAGTTTGTGTTGATTAGTTGGTATATAGAATGAAGTGACACGAGTAGAGTACTTTTATTGTGGGTTGTGTTGTAATTATTATCTTTTATTAATTACATTGGTATAACAAAATATTCTATGGTACAACAAATTATAGATTTTGTGGTACAATGTAATCATTGCACATTCAGAGGTGAACCAATCAAAATTGAAATAAATATATTTATATTTTTTTTTCAAAAGTAAACATTAGATAAGATTATTTAATTTTAAGCAAATTTTAAAAATTAATGTCAATACCAATATTTTTTGAATACGTTATTACCCTGCTATGGGAATGGAAATACTAATAATTATAATTAATTTTTAAAATATATTTATTTAATAATAAATCTATTAAAAATTTATATAATAGTTACTCATCTCTATTAAATAATCAAATTACAATTAAATTTCCATTTAAAAAGAGAAGCAATAAGCATGTAAGATTTGTAACCACATGTTCTTGTTGTTCACGTAACAAATTTAGTTTTTTAAGAAAAATTGAAACAATTGAGACATTTAAGCGCATGCTTACGGATGTTCTTGTTATTCTTTATTCCACGAAGTGTAATGAGATGCCCTATTCTCTCTAGCACATGTTTTAATTTATTATGTTATCATTCGTTACTCTCACCTTAATGAACACCTATAAATATCATTTTATAATGTTCTTATCACACACAATTATTAATATATTTCTCTTCTTTATTCTCGTTGATTGTTAATTGCAACATTAGAAATTAATTGTAGATTTGGTATATAGAATGAAGTGACACCAATGCTTTATTGTGAGCTGTACTGTAATTATTGTTTTTTATTAATAATATTGATACAACAAAAGATTTTATGGTACAAAAATTATAGATTTTATGGTACAATGTAATCATTGTAAAATAAGAGGTGAACCAATCTAATATTAATATTCTTGTATATGTTTATTACTATTATGATTATTTCACATTAATTGCTTAACTAATTTATTTTAGTAACTTTTGTGATTTTGTTAGTAACTTGACTTTATTATATTAATACAAACATTAATATTAGAATTGATATTATATTATTATTTATATGATTATTAATGTTTATGGGTCTATTTTTTACTAGAATCTCCACACCATTATAGCCTTTATGGTGTTATAGCTTTTAGGGTTTTGTTTTATTCTAATCATAGTCTTAGATTCCCTATTGACCTTCCATCCTCCTCCCAATTATTCTGCCATCTTATATTTATTATTGGTTTGTTCTCTTCCTTTTCCTTGACTTTTTTGTTTTGATGGTGTATCCTACAATTGGATTCGAAATGTCGACTACCAACATGTCTGTTGTGGAGGAAACTTCAGAAAATCTCATTAATAAACTACAAACCCACAAGAATTTAAAATTTACTAACATGTATAATTTCTAATTATTCTCATCAAATTGCTGGGTCTTTTAGGGTTGAGGATGTCCTTAACATGTATAATTTAGACTCCCATAAGCTAAGTTTGAACAAGTAGTTTTTAGATCAATTTATAGCTAAAGAAGTAGAACAAACATAAACTTTAATAGTTGATTTGATTAGAGATTAGTGGTATCATTCACGCTCCTTTAAATGAAGATCAGATGAGTTGTACCCTATTCAACATCTTAAGAAACCCCAAATGCTCCTAATCACAATTGTTTGCGGGTTGTATGTGAAGAACAACTCTTAGCATTATAAATTAGAATGGGTTCCTCTTCTCCACAAGGCTATTTAGAAGGGAACAATATTTCATTGGGCTAATATTATCTCAACCAATTTAACAAAAAAGGTTAAAGAATCACAAGTGACACCACACAGTTACTACCCAAGGTTCTACATGTTGGGTTATCTAATTAATCCACACTATATTAAAACCCTTTTTCCATTAATGTGTTGGAATTGGTCTCCCACTGAGAATCGAGTACATATATATTGCTCAAAGTTATGAACTATGAACTACAAAAAATCCTTTTATGAATTTTGTGATGATTTTATGATCCCTCTAATATTGTGTTAAGAAGTTATAAACCTCATAGGGTCACCCAAGAAGCCATGAATGGAATTATAGAAATAGGAGATTGGTTCGTGGATGAGGAGTTTTATTATATCAAGATATATGGATGTGAGGTAGCCCCTCATGTTCTACCCATATATGTTCATGATAGGTTGGCACTTGGAGAAATAATATATGAAATAATGATTATTAATACTAATGCTGCTTTGTACCAAAAACAAAAGAGAATATGGACTTCTTTTGCTATTCAGTTAGGAATGTGTTCTTTGTTAAATGCTAATCATGCATTAAAAGAAGCATAACAACTCATAACGTTTGGCTAGGTTATGAGAAATTCAAAAGATATGACCCAAGATGGCTAGTAAAAGGACACTATGTTACAATAAAGTTTAAAATGTATGTTCATGAAGAATCCCCATTTGATATCATTTCCCAAAGATCCCAAAATTATGAAGAAGTTATCAAAATAATTGAAGAAATTTGTGATATACCAAGAGCATAAGAGATTTTAACTTTTCTACTTAATAGGAAAATCACTTTTATAAATGAAAAGAGTGACACACAAGGGAATGTACTAAGTTTTGCTATTAATCAATCATGATCAGATAAGAGTAAAAATAGTCCTCTTCGTGATATTCAGATTGACAAAAATTTAATAATGAACATGATAATGGTACAAAAGAAGTTAACACATGCGAATAAGACAGAGATACAAAAGAAGTTAACACACGCGAATAAGACAAAGATACAAAAGAAGTTAACAAATGTGAATAGGACAAAGGTACAAAAGAAGAAAACAAAGGTGATTAGGTGAAGGAAAGGGGAGATTAATCATTTTATATACAAAAAGGCACAAGTCTACAAACTCCGTTAAACTCATTGAAACAATCACTCATAATAGTCTTATATTATTGACCATACAACTTCAATATCTATAAAATCACTTCAACAATTGGCAGTACATTAATAAGTTATCTTCTCATTCAATCATTTTTACATCTTTAGCAATAAGAAGAAGGATATTATTACAGGGAGAGGCAAAAGGAGGAACTTATGTCAACTTGAAGAAAGACCATGGGAATAGGTAATGATATGGAATGCAACACACTTGAATGATGAAGAATTTTGTTGAGAGATAATTCATGCTCTATGAATTTTTATTGATGCAAATAGGTGGTCAATTAATAATATTGCTATATAGCTTAGAAAATAAGATCAATTAAAACATCAAGAATCTGCATTAGCTGAAGAGCATCAAGATTAGATAAGTCAACTTACTGAAAAACACAAAGCATGTGTCACTATGGCTGATGACCTTCATAAAACTGAAATAACTCATGTCAAAGAAGAACACTCTAAGTAATTAATTTTTCTTCATGAAAAATAAAGTTTACAATTAAAGGAAATCTCTGATGATTATCAACAATAAGTTAGTCCCTTGGAGATATAAGTGGGGGAATTGAAGAGGAAACATGATAATTCAAAATTCTTCAAATCAGAGGTTGCTACCATCAATTCCAAGATTTTTTATCTTCATATTATTATTATTATTATTTTTTATTTTTTGTATTTAGAAAATAGAATGAAATAGAGCAATTTCTTAGTTTTACTAAAAAGATTCAATGTTAGTGAAAAGAGTAGAAGGAGGCCCAAATTTCTTTCGAGGAGATGAGAATTTGGGAAAATAAAAAGAAAAATGCATCAGAAAACATTCCCAAGATATTAGATGAAGAGAAAATTCAATTCCAAGTATCATTGGACACTTGGTTAACCAATTGTAATTATTCTAAAGACATAATCAATGAAGCAAATTAAAGTTCAACAGATCTTTAGGACAATGTTGTGGATGTAATTGAAGAACACAAAATGCCACATCTTTAATTCTTGGGACAAATAATTCCACTTTCGACATGCCTTGAAGATGTGAAATAACGAAGAGGGGCTTGTATGAGGAACATTAGTTGGCTCAACACCTAGGATAATGGCGTAGTTAGAGAACTCATTTCCAAGCTGGAAGAATGCACAAATTCAATTACCACCCTTATTTCAAAATTTAGAAAAGAAGATGTAAATGTTTCCATCAAATTTTACTGATCTGAGTTGAATATATAAATTCCAAAGACACCTTTTTTTGTTGTGAAATTAAGTTTGTATTGCTTTAGAAATTCAAAACATCATAGTACATTTTCTTTCTATCCATGTTTTACCAAGTTCATTGAAGGTGGTCCAAATCTGCCACTGGGGAAACCAGATATATCGACCGCCTTCTAAGTAAACAATAATACCATTATAAAAATAACTAATGAAATACAACCATCCTATCAACTAAAGAACTGAAAAGTAAAATATCGCAGGAGTACAAAATAGAAACTTAGGAGTCTGAAGAAGTCATTGTTGTGGGATCTTTGGAACTAGAACCTAGAGGAGCTAGAGGTTTAAGTTCGCACTAGAGGTGGCTCTCCAAGAAAGCTAGTCAGGCATCCAGACTCTTTAGGCATGAACGTTTTAATCTTTGGGCATGCTTGATGCCATTCAAGGCAGAAAAAATAACATATTTTTCCTCTTGATTCTCCTTTAGTACTTTGCCAAGGAGGGTTTTTAGCTACCAATGAAGAGTGAATGAATTAAGGTATTATTTTTGTTATCCCCTAGTGTGATCAGGGTCAATATCCCAGTGGGCTACATATTCAAGAATATATGAGCAAAAACAAAAAAACAAGGTGCTCATCAACAGGCAAAGGCTCAAGGTGATGGATCTCTGCCTAGATCTCAGGTGGAACGACAAAATGGTAGATATCCATGACTTATTGTGTTTGTGCTTCACCATGAGTTCTAACCTACGAACCACAACCACCCTCCCCTCCACGTCCACTCCGGCCTCCTCGATGGCTACGCATTTGTTGTCGAGGTTGGAAACTCATATTATAATAATGGAAAAAGTACATGTCAACAACAAGAATACCAGGGGGAGAGGAGCAAAATTTGGGTTTGACTATAAAGATGCAAAGGGGAGAACTATAAGTAGGTCAACAGATAAGGAGAGAGTAATGATATGTTTCAAGAGATAGAAAATGCTTTCCAAGTGAGATTTCAAAACATTTACTACATGCCACACTTCTTGGAACCAAATTTCAGTAGTAATAGGTCACCTTGTAGAGCACACTCCAACAATTAAGATTTCATATGAGAAAGGAAAAGAGAAAGTGGTTTCCAAAGTATGACCTAATATGTTAGTTGCCTAGGCCCAAGATTCACATAATACGGGACAACTAAATATATTATTACTATAGCGTGAAGAAGAAGTAATGTCCCAACTACACCAATAACTGGCGAAGGTCCAACCATGCTCTAGAATTCCCAACTCTACTTGCTCTATAGGAGCTCAACCATTGGAGAATAAATTTCACAGATGCTTAATTTATAGAGCACCATCCCCATGACACAATGGCTTGCAATGGACAGGTCTGGGACCAAGAAATTTGGAGGAAGAGTCTTAGTAAAAGTAGTAAAATTGTCTCTTAATAGAACCTCGATGCATAAAGGCCCTGAACGCAGTCCCTTTTGCGTCAGAGGGGGAATTACATCACCACAATTATCACACTATTGTATTAGTCTGGTAGCAAAAGACAAGTCAAGAAAAGGAGTTTCCATTTTCATAAACGCCATGAAATTAACTCGCACGCACTTGCATGTGGGGGTAGGCCATGCCACCCCCTCTTAAGTGTTGCATGAGGCAGCAGGATCACCCCCCAATGTCATGTCTCCCCGTTCCCTACATCTCGTTTAGGGATATATAAATTCCAAAGACACCCCTTATTTAACACATTTAAATTAGTTTTTTTTTATGACAATCATACATCAAGGAAAATAAAGAGAAGATCAACAAAAGATCCAATACTAGATAATAATATTCTTCTTCTCAATTAGAGAAATGAGAACTTAAATGCTTTATTTCTTTAGTAAAACTTTTCCTTCTTCTTGTCCCTCCAACCCCTATGGACCTCTATCTTATGTTTACTTTGCTGATAGTAATATTTAGCTTATATACTGGCCTCATTTAAGGTCCATAATTCATCAAACTCAATTACCTTAGGAGACACCTAGATCTTTACCTTATCATCTTAGATGTAGTTGACATATTGCAACAACTCCAAGAATTTATTAACATACTCATCCATGATCACTTGTCCCAAATTTAGCCCATGCAATTATTTGATTTAAACATCACAATGCTTATTAATAAGATACTTTTTCCAAATGTCCGCTTGGGGTAGCTCAATTGGCAATGGACGTGGAAATGAAGTCTCACCAAACCAAAAGTCTTAGGTTCAAATCTTGTGCTATCCCCTCCGATCCGGGTGAGAAGTTGTACATTATGAAAGATGTAGTCCTACCAAGCTTACAAAAAAAAGATATTTTTGCCAAACATTCTTCGTGAACTACTTCCAAACAATCTTTCTCTTGCTAATTTTCTTTATCTATCTAAGTTGTCCCCACAAGACTCGTTCTCTACCTTTCAAATTGGATATGACCACTACATCTTTAACGTATCTAGAATAGTAATATGGCACGAGAATACTTCTTTATCTCAAAAATTCCAAGCATTATCTTTCGAATTAGACTTTAGCATAGTTATTGATCAAACGAGAACGATTACGTCAAAACGGGTACTCTAGCCCAAAACCCCCAAAAAAACATGAAAAAACAGGTTGAAAACGAAAAGTGTTGATGTTAGAATAACAATTATATATATAAATAATATATATTATTATATATATATATATATTATATATATATCACAGTATAATACATATATGTATATTAAATATAAAAAACTCAATTTTATTTATTTATTTATTCGGGGTACATTTTCAACTTTTTTTAATAGTGACATTAAAGATAAAATATCACGACTTAGAGAAACATTAAAATCTTGACAAATTTTCAACCATGGAATTAAAACCAAAGATTATGACTACAAAACAATCTTAAGTAGAAAAAAATATGACTAAAAAAACTTTAAAAATGAACACGTGAATGAAAGAGTTATTATACCAAGAGTATTTTTTTTAATGCTAAATGTATAGCGATTTTAAAATCTTAGCCTGAGACAACTTGATACATTGCAAAATAAAATAAAATTCAACCATCAAATTGACACGCAGTATAGGTGAAATTGACCCATTGTAATGAAAACTTAAAGACGAACCATGAAATTGACACATTGTGGGGGGCAAAATCAATTCATTATAACGAAATATTTAAAATTAGCTATCAAATTGCACATATTGGAATCGGGTTTCTAGACGAGCATCGACACAGACCCTGTAGGAAAAAAAACACAAAAAATAATACAAAAGTAAACAAAAATTAAATACGTATATATATAATATATTTATATATATATATGTTATATTATATATATATATATATTATATATTTATATATAATATATTATTATATATATATATTATGGGAACTCTCGAAACATTGTGTATCAAGGGACAATGATGGTGAAGGCTCCAGTACACGCAGACTTCGGAGCACCCGATTGAAATGCCTTGATACTCAATCGGCAAGCTGCGCCATCGATGCCCACCCATTCTCCTGCAGGGTGTCTCGCAATCGGATCCGGAGTGGGGTATGCCTACTCACCCTGCTGGCTCTGGATCCGTGTAACCTCACCTCAGCTGGAGAATAAGTCCAGATCTGGACCTGTAGATGCATACAATCCTTTCATCCCCAACGAAAACCCTGTCTCAGCTAATATAGCTCAGATTGGCAGTGCCATTAAGGGTAGGGGTTGCCGAGAGAGTGAATCCAAAACCAAGAAGTGGGACGAGGGTTTGAAGGAACCTGACCTCAAGGATAAGGGAATTGCCTGCGCTGATTTGAGGGCTTCCCAAGATGGAAAGGAGCATATTACAGTGGATCTGTGCTCCAGGGACACCGCCTACCTTATGGAACATGCAAATATTCAGGGGAAGCTGGATCTGATCTACACCTGGAGGATTCATAATCACACTCTATATCAGGTGCACATAGCAAATGCATGGATGTTGATATGGAGGAAATCCCCTCATTTAGGGAACTATACAACATCATGTCTTCTGGAATGGTCAAGTAACCTTCACAAAATCTATATCGGGGGGCATACATCTATCATGATACCCCTAGGCCTTGATTCCTGGGCCAAAATCACAGAGGAACACCAGAACAACGAAGATCTAGGGTTTGGGATCTGGACGAACTAGGCAACAGATCGGGGGAAAACTCAGTCGACCTTAAACCCTAGAGAAGCGGATCTCATACATCTCTTCATTAAGGCACCGGAAGGCAGGCATTACTGCCTGAGGTTATGGAAGGGTAGCGATATCCAGGATCTACAGGAAAAAAATACAAAACCTACTGGGCATTCCAGAACAGGGGAAAAATCTGATCTACACAGGATGCACCCTACAGCACAACTACACCCTTCAGGACTACAACATAACAACATATTCGACTATCATCATCAACCTCCGTCTGAAAGGTGGGTGCTCTGGAACCAACTTAAAGAATACAAGCTCCTTCAAAGATGCTGTCAAGGGTAAAGGGAAAGCGCAAGCCAATCCTGCATCAACCCCTATACTTCCCGAGCCCTACATTGTTGAACAAAAAACTGAGAACCCTGCTCTCACCATTGCAATGCCTGAGGTAAATGCTCTGTACTCAGATCTATATTCCCACTCAGTTATTTGGAGATTCAACAGGTATTGGCCCAGATCTGGCGACCTGCACCACTGGATCCACACTACCTGGACACCAAACTGTGAAATATACCTATGCCCAAAGGGGTTTTTATTGTAAGATTCAACACAGAATAGGAAAAGGAATACATCCTTAATAATGGACCATGGTTCTGGGGCAACGCAAGGCTCTTCCTCACACCATGGTTTTCAGATTTCGACGCCAATACAATGGTGATATCGAAGATACCAGTCTGAGTTAGGCTACACAATCTTCCACTACACTTTTGGCACCATAAGGTCTTAATCGCTATTGGGAATACCTTAGGGAAATTTATAAAGCTTGATGAAGACAGACTCACAAAAGGAATATTCACCTTTGCTAGAATATGTGTTGAGGTAGATCTCAGTTAGGGACTACCAGAAAACATAATACTGAACTTTAATAACACTCAGTGGACACAATCTTTGGATTACGAAAATACAACATTCCGATGCTGTGGATGTCTACAAACAGACAACCTTCATAGCGCTTGCCCACAGGAAAGAAACATCCCCAATCGGAACAAGCAACAATAAAGGAAGCCTAAAGGATGGTAGAATACACAACCATTGGATGAAGAAGAAGACATAACAGGCACTACAGAAAACAAAGCAGAAAAGGATGAACAACAAGTCCAGCTCAACACACAAAAGCAGGAGGAAGCCCCCAGTAATCCATTGCAACAACATGATCCCCAAACAACAGGAAAGGAAATAACTGGCACCGAGAGAACCCATGGATCAGAAGGATCTGAGTCGGACAAGGACTCTCCCATAACTACAACAGAAAATCAGCGCTCCATTGTAATTACTACCCCCAACTCTAGGGGATGGTGAAAGGTGGAGAAAAAGAAAGGGAGAAAAGAATAGTTTTTTATATCTCATTTTTTATTATTTTGGTTTCTGTGAAAACCGAAACAGTATCTATGCATATGCTTTTCAACATCTACAACATGTAATTTTTCTTATGAATAAAATTATGACTTTTTCCACGGGATATATATATATATATTATGAAAAAAACTATAAAATAAAATTAATCAAATTAACTTGTAAATTTAAAAATTAAACCAAAAAAAAA
>APFE030047062.1:3673-27571 GCA_000404065.3 Pinus taeda | reverse complement strand
GGGGAGGTGTGGGATGGGTGGGGTGGGGTGGATGGTAGGAGAGACAGGGAGGGATGGGTGAGCGGGGTAAGGTGGGTGGGGAGGTGTGGGAGGTGTGGTGTCACACATCTATCCTTACGGTGGTCTTTCAACTGCACATAGGTAGGTGAGACATTGCTACCCACTTTCTTTTCACCAATACTTATGAGTACGAAATATGCCTAACCATCAACACTTAGTTTATTTTATGTTTCTTCCACTAAGTATTATTACAAAATGTAAATAAACATTCACATTCTTCACATCATCATAACATCATTCATGTGCACAACGAAAATACACTTTCTTTAATGGGAGGGGAAACTCCCCAAGTATAGAGTATGCCCAATCAGTAATATAACAATTAAGTAATCTTTACAAGTACACAATCTACAATCATCTTTTGCTTTGAAACCTCCAAATTTCCCTTCAGCATAGCTTTCCAAGTCACATTGCAACTTGCCTCAAAATCATAGCTTTCCTACTTCACCGTGTCGAGTTGGGTCGCCTACCGTTTAACAGTGCCCACCCTACATTGTGTGCCCATGCCTACTCATTCATATGTTCCCACTATTCACAATTTAGTCGCGCCCTCCGTTAAGACACACCTAATGTTTAGTTGCACCCTCTGTTAAGATGCACCAACCGCATGTGGCTCATCTTCCCAACTCACTGGTCGAGTCTTGTTTGCATGCCCGTCTAGGTCGACGAGCCCACCTGCATGCCAGGTCATGTTCGCTTGCTCATGGCATGTCTGCATGACCGTTCAGACTTCGGCTGCAACTACTTTGGCCCTCGGTTCTGCCCTTGTCCGCCTTTGCCTTTGCCTTTACTATCTTTTTGCTTGCTCGCCCAAGTCCTTAGATGTTCTTGCTTGAACTTGTTTGGATTGGATTATGATTCCACCAAGTCTCCATCTGATATATATACATGGCGTCCAAGTGTAGAGGGGGTCGACCCTCCTCTAAGTCGACCACTGGTTTCCACTAAATTGCCCATCGTTTAGGTCGGCCCATCCATATGTTGGTCTCTCCGCACGTCGGCCCAACCACATGTCATCCAACTGTATAAGGTCTCCATGTCGCCCAACACTTAGCTGATTTTACCTTTCATTTTTTCAACTCTTGTGTTGACTCGTTGCCATGTCAACTCGTCGCCTTTAACCAATGTCGCCCACAGTCACATAAAACTGAACTCTCCCTCCGTATAACTCACCGTATAAAACCAAACCGCACAACTCATCGCATAAAAATGAACTGCATGATTCATCACATAAAATCGAGTTTGCCTCCGACTCGTCTTGTCGCACATAACCATGTGAGCTTGCAAGTCTTTCATACTCCACCACTCTAAAAATGTTGTCCTCCTCGACAATGTCATCATACATCATCACAAAGTGTCGCTAGCTCCAACATCTCCAAAATATCCATGTTGCCCATCTCTGCTCCAACATCGCACAAACCACCAAAGTTCACGACTTTATGAATGGGAAAGTCTCCTCAACCCATAATCATCAACCACATTTGCCGCAATCTCCACATGTTGCCCCATCGTGGAAGGCTGGTCCCTCCAACTCGACTACATGCTATCGTGGCAACATATATCATGTCAACCTCATCATGTATCCTAATAACATTCACATTCTTCACATCATCATAACATCATTCATGTGCACAATGAAAATACCTTTTCTAATTGGAGGGGAAACTCCCCAAGTATATAGTATGCCCAATCAGTAATATAACAATTCAATAATCTTTACAAGTATACAATATACAATCAGCCTTTGCTTGGAAACCTCCAAATTTCCCTTCAACATAGCTTTCCAAGTCACCCTGCAACTTGCCTCAAAATCGCAGCTTTCCTACTTCACCGTGTCGGGTCGCCCACCTCACATGGTCAGGTCGCCCACCGTTCAGCAGTGCCCACCCTTTTGGCCTATACCCTAACGTATTAGTTAAGTTGGTTGGAAAAATTGTGTTAATAAACATCGAAGTACTAGACGCCTAGTTGGATTACAATAGCCTACTAGGCCAAATCTATATGTACCAAATGTTAGCAGTCGCCTCATCGATGTTTAGAATAATGATGTTCACCCACGACGGAAAAATCATTACAATCGACCAACTCACATACTATGATAAGGCAACCTTACCCACACCTGACGGTGTGTTACCCTTAGCCTCATCTTCTCATGAGTTGATCACTACTTACATTGAGCTCAACCTTGGCCAGTTTAAGCCATCAACACTCTTAGGGACATTCTTAGGAGACTCTCCGGTGATACAAGAAATTTCCCCAAATGCTAGAGCACTGGTGTGCATGATGACCTCATCAAACATCCCCCAAACTCAAGAACCAGTTTTGGACGTTAACAATGATGTTCTTACCAATCCAACCTTCTTACCAAATTCCATCACTCATTTTCCCTTCTTATATCCCCAACTTCGTTTTATCTCGCACCAAGTCATAGCAATGCTCTCATTGCCTGATATTGCTCTTGTGATACTAGTTTGGTATTTGGCCCCAAAGGTCGCACCAGCAAGCATATGTATAACTACAACATGCGTCAGTCTTGTTCCTCCTCAAGATAATGTGACACCCCAAACAACGCCTACTCAAGTAGTGCCCACACCACAAGCAGTTCCTGCAGTGACACCAGTTGATGTAAAAATAAGGGATAAGCCAAAAGGTAAAAAGGAAGAAGCATCAAACACTCCCTCCTCTAGGGTCCCTCAACATTGTGCATTGTGTGAAACAGTAGGGCACCCCACCAATAGGTGCCTCGAGTAAAAAGTGCTCAAATATCTTCTACATGCCCCAAAAGTGCTAGTGAACCCTCCCCCCTCTGTCATAGAAAAAGCACACCCACACATCTTAAGACATTACACACCAACCACGCATGCACCATCTATGAAGTGTACTAGAATTACACTCATCATTGCCTCAAAATCCCTCGATACCAGGATGATTTAGGTGCACTCACCCAATACAATATCCCATTACTCTCAATAGAGGATGGATCCAAAAACTTTTTTTACGTCGTAAGGGAAGAAGCTTCTTGCTCCTATCCCTCATTTGGTCCATCAACCTCCCACCATGATCAAAGCCAACTTGAACCAAAAACCACCCTACCATCACCCATTTTCACATTATGCGACACACTAGATCATTTGATCAACCAATGCCCAAAATTAAGGGCATTTAATCAATTATATTTGGTGCCCCACATTGCTCAAAGCAACAGACTTAGGGTTTGACACCATACATGCACTATTTGTGTAGGAAACCATCATAGGTGAAGGTGCCCCCACCTTCCCAGGTTCGGCGAATCATTGAGTTTTCTACATCGATTCATGACCAAAAAATATTATTACTAGACACTAATACTGATTCTGCAAAACCCAATCCCCCACCAGCAGAAAACAGACCCCTGGACGTCTTATGTGTGTTTGAGGAGAACCATATGCCAACAACAAAGCAGGGCCCTTGTCATTTCATCTCCCCTCACCACCATCAATCTAGATCAAATAAAAAATGATCTAAGGTCACCCGGCACAAAATATCACCATCAAATGCGCCCTATGTGATAAACCCAACCATTTGGTGAATGAATGTCATGAACTGGGTAAGTTCAATTACATCTTTCACATAGTGGTCCAAATCCCACACAAGCATCTCTCCAAAGAAGAGAAAATCACATGCTATTATTGGCACATCTTCTCTCAATTCTATCATATAAGGAATTGTAAGTACCTCCCACGTTTTCATGCAACAAGATCAATGCTAAGGCCAACCCACACCAAGACGTCATGTCACGCCAATACTAAGGTCCAGAGATGAATAACACCACTAGATATTCCATCTTATGGGTCAACAAGGCGTCAAAATATCATACTATGAGCAGTATTGCCCCCGATACTATCTACTTGATTAGTTCTAGTCCGGTATGCAGAATTTGTACCGATACCTTTCATAGTGCCGAGGCTTGCCCTATGTTACACACATTTCAGAAGCTTAGGATTTAACGACAAAATCCTATCAAGTTGGTCAAAGCACACAAGAATCATATCAATATCTTCAATGAACGTCCACGAGAAGCACAAAAAGTTAGGGTTAAAGCCTTGTTTGATCGCAACATCAGCCCTCAGACATTTACCGAGGGGGAGTTAGTCCTTGGCTACGATGTTGCCCAAGAAACGGTAGGACATGTGAAGTTAGAAACCCTATGGAAGGGCCCATACATCATCAAAAATTTCCTCCTTGAAGGGGCATACATCGTGTCAAAGCCCATTGGGACTTGCCTAAAAAATCTCGTCAATGGTCTCTACCTCAAAAAATTTCACCCATAAAAATGCTATAACGTACATGTATGCACCATGACTTATTTTTTATGATGGTCACCTCATCATGGATTCAATCTAAACATCACTCTCTCATCATGTGTCAACAGATGGATCATTTGCTATCTTATCACCACAGTTTTGCTGACGACACATCTCGATGGTCGCAAAACCTCGCTCTGCAACCTGGGCCATATACTTTCCTAACCGGACACCTCGTCTCTCTAATGGACTTTGTATCGGGTCAGGCACCAACAATCAATCTAAATACAACGTCGTCATAGGTCTCTTGGTTGATGCCCACCACCTAGGTATCCATCACCTGCATGTATTCCTTGATTCCCAGTTGGTTGTACGCAGTTAAACAAGACCTTTTAGGTCCGTGGTACATGCCTTTTTTAGAAGTATCAGCATGCACAAAGTTTAGCTCGACATTTTGATCATATCATATTTACACATATACCAAGTGATCAAAATCATACAACCGATCGCATAGTTAATCAAATACTAGTCTCGCATGCATCACATATATATAACCATCAAGAGACATAAACCATGAGCATAAGATACATTTCAAACAAAAAGGGAGAATTACATCAAAAATCATAGATGCATGTGACATATCATGAGAGTCGTGAAAAAACCATCTCGTATATAGATATATATATATATATATATATATATGAGTACAAAAAATATCCATATAGTCCATTGGCCCATGACTAGGATAAATAAGTCAAAAAATAGAGGGGAGTATCCTCATAATTGGTGCTTTCCCTGTTACATACATAGTCTCATAAAAAAATCTAGACCCACAAGTCTATATAGGGCTCTCGCGGACAAATTTATGCGTCCAAAGCCAAAATCAAACCAATTGTAGCCATTGCCATAGCTATATGGCGTAAAACTGGTTGATGTGCTCGCTCAAGTGCCAACTTCGTCTCCACGACGACCTTCGCCAGACCTACCCAACCATCAATGGGCAACCCTCTAGTCAAGGCCTCTGATCTACCCTAGATGTCCCAGTAGCCCTGCAACTCAGCCTCTACAGATTCCAAACACGCCTCTGTGGCCTCGTCACGCTCCTTGCCTGCTGCTCCACTGCTATCCTCACCAAAGGGTCCACCAATCTCTAACCGGCATCGTTGTGTCGGTCGCTCAGGCCCAACAGGTGGCGTGACGTCTCACGGTCTCTGTGGCACGGGTGTCACCCCTGCGACACCCATGTGTCTCGAATCGTGGCCAACAAAGTAGGCCATTGGTCACCCCTATGGCCCTGTATCTGTAAGTAAATACGCATGGTATCAACATCCTGATATATATAACAACATACCTATACATGTAAAACACACACACACACACACAGATATATATAGATACAAAAAAAACAAAGAAAACAAAATATACTTGTTGGTCCCCAGGCATCACCCGGAGGAAGCCCCATGTTTGGATCTCCCCAGAAGTCTGCTCCATGATAGGGATACTCCATGATTTGCTGAGGGTTGGAGTTAAACAAATCCTCTATGGTGGAGTTCGAGTGACGCCCCACCTCACCACCCCCAACTCGCAGCATCGCAGGTGCCCAAGGGCATATCTCTGGCAGGTCCCGCCAGCACTGCTAGGATCGGATGCAGTATCACCACCCTCTAATACACAATGTTGCACATGACACTCACATAGAAAAAGCTCAAAGTGCACCACGTCGTACTTGTGTCAACTGGGACAACATGCCCCTATGCAACAATTGAGCTCAGTAAAAAAAAGTGGCCCGCCTACAACTGTTGGAGGACCGCTATATGAGGCCTCGACGCTCAATTGGGCGATGCTGACCCCACCAATCTAACAATCATCGTTAGTGTCGCTTGCTTAAATAGATCCAAAATAGTCGCAATCCTGATGCTTCCCTCCTCATAAGGGTTAGGCCCACAATGAGCCTCACCGTCAGGCTCCGCCCACTAATGGATATCCACATGTCCAATTGGCAGTGGATATGACAAAGCCTACCCACGAGGTAACAAAAAGGTAACAAAATAGATATTGGTGCATACCAATATTTCTAGATCCATCAAGAAAATAACCATCATCTGTCGGTCCACATCCCAGCATTAAATCAAAAAACGTGAGAACTTATCCTGCGATCTCAGAAGGGGGTTTTGAAGAAAATTCATAAGACCCCACTACACTAGCTACTAGATAGCGGTTGGATCCCCCACCACATTTACCTGTAGGTGCACCCAGTCTTGCTCCCTCCAAATCATCGTGCCAGATACCATGCATAAGAAATATAGCTCCCAAACCTAAAAAAAAACTCAAAGTTATTTTTTTTTTGTTAAGGTTGTGCACTACGAGCCTGATAGACACGCTGAAGAGCGCGTGCCTATTCTCAAAACAGGTGTAAGGTCTATGCATGTGTGGACAGTGCGTGGTCCAACAGCCAAGTTGCAGTGACCCCTTAAGGGATTCGTCATGGCATATCCCACCTTAGATGCACGAATTGTGTGTCTGAGACTCAATCATGTGCGTCGTCGCTGCGTGAAACCCTCAGTTTTGTGCGACGACCACACAACTCCACAAGAGTTACCTGCGCGAACATAAAAACCAAACATAAAAGGTCGTACAGGGGACCCCTATATGACCTATCTACCCTAAACCTACCAAAATCACAAAGTGTAGGGTACAAACCCTTACCTATCTCTCCCTACACGCGTCCCTGGTGCTTTGGATGTCCGCAACGGTAAGAAGTGCTCAATAAGCTAGCTCTGACTTCTCCAGCTCAGTAGTACAAATGAAGTGATATTTAGCCCCCCCTGGCCCTATCTATCACCCTTTTCGCCATGTTTTGGAGCCCATTACAACAACGTGGGACATTTGTTGACAAAACCGGAAGAGACACAAGAATCAATACCACACCATATTCATCATAGAACTCTCTGCTCTAGTAAATGCCAAAACTCATTATTTGGCTCGCCACAAACTCAGAAATTCATTTCAAGTACTCCTCCCATTCTTTAATTCATATAATTCAATCAGTCACATATTATATGTATGTTTTAAAAAGATTCTTTCACTTGGGGTATTGGCCGTGTATATTGCAGGTAGAGCACACACGATCCACTTCGACCAACACCCCGACAAGCAAATAACAAAGCAGGTATCATTCTCCACTTAACATGATAGGATTCCCCCTAAGATTTGCATATCCTGACATCATTTCTACAAAATGAACCATAGGGTCCATCATCTTGACCATGTTTATCACCATCTTGACTCAGCATATGATAAACATCCGTGCCAGTAGATAGAGCCCTCCCACTCATGGCTTGCTACATGTTTGTAGACCCCTATTCACTATAAATAGCCATGACCGCTTACTCTGTCCTGGGAACCATTCCATTTACATGCCTTGAAGTTCAGCCTCATTATGCTACACTCATCGCACATGGACTCCATTTCCCAGGGCATCCATGGGACTTTATGGCAAATCAAGACGGATGCACCTCTACATCCTACATTGGGCCTATCATTCAGCCATATTACATAGCCCATCTATGTCACTTCATTCGCCTCACCAACCAAACGCATAGACCAACCAACTGGGCCCCCAACCTCAGCAAAATGCATCGCACCTCCATGTTGGCCACCATTATTATGGGGCACCTGTCTCCGTGTATGTACATCCAAATCACCTTCATATTATTTTGGCAAGTGTACAAAGATTTTTTTATGAAAAAGACTCCCACCCACATTTTTTCATATCTTTTACCCGACGACAATTTCTAGTCACCCTTGGTCAGGGCTTGCACCTCACCCACATTCATTTACCATCCTCATGCCAGTCAGAACACACTCACACCCACCCTGGAAATCCTATCGATTCCAGGGCCATCCCTATTATAAAACATGTTTTTGATTATCGTCATCTGCAAAAAAGCTTTGACCTTGGGCTAGTTGGCCATATCCTTTTATATCATCATCTCTCACTATCATGCCTTATCTGACCCATGCTATTACAATTTTTTACACCTCATATTGATTCCCAACACAACATGTCGGGCTGTTAACGGTCCTTTCCAATCGACTTCAACATTTGTATTCTAGGATAGAGGCAATACCTTGGATACTCATCCCTTAAAGGGATATCCTCAGGTGGCACAATGGGAATCACTAATACCCATTGATGTCATCGGTCCCCTTGACATTCGAAACTAACACAAGTTTTCATGTCAAGGTGGCGTTGTACTTAACTACCATTGCAGCTCTTTCATTTAATTGAAGACCCCCGCATCATTAAGCACCTCATTCAATAGTGCTTACACCATGATACATAGGAGGTAGCCAAAGTCAAATACCCATGCATACTGCAACACCTCATTTAGAAACGTTTTCACCTCTGTTATGCATGGGGGAACCAAATTTAGTCTATTTGACCAAGAAGCACCCTTAAGGGTGTCAACGATTATCATCATCAACCACCATTACGTCAACCACCATAATGTTGATTAGATAGGACCATTCCCTATCTGTTTGTAATAATTTTATATTAGTCATCATAACGAGCATGGGACATGCCCGTGTCATATAGACATATTTTTCACTCTTTAGGTTTTCACTAGAGCATGGTTACCATTTATACTCAGTGAATGGGTTTCTTTACTCATTTCCATAACAAGTTATCCTCTCTCTCAAAAAGTTGATCAGACTCTCCATTAGAAAAGAAAATGTGATGTATTTCAGCTATACATTTTCTCCTAACCTCATACATCAGGGGGAAAGTATTAACATCAGATAATCGTACACATGTTTGCACAATCCAGAAGACACTAAAAGACATCCAGAAGAATGCACATGTGAAGATTTTCCACCTGAATACATCATGCAGTTAAAAAAATTAAATTTCTCCTAAGTTCCAAAGTTTACAAAGATAAAAAAAAATGATGTTTCTGCCACTATTTCTTCGATAGCTATGCGCGCAACTTATCCTCGAAAAGTTGCGCGATTGTAGGAATGGATGACTCAGCGATTCAGGACCACTCCACACACTTGGAGCCGATTCTCTGACATGATCTCAGTCCAGGACAGTCGAATTCTTGTCGCCCTGAAGATATGCAACGTTAAATGGAATCATCTTGTCCTACTCATGTGTCATTATCATGCATGAACCAAGAGGGGGAAGATGGATTCAAAAAATTCTATAGAAACAGGCCATGGGAGAGCCAAAATATGAGACATTGTTATGATGGTCAAATTGTTATTAGAGCAAATAACCATTCCATTGTTTAATCCAAATAAGGGAAGAGCACTAGCATGATGGCCATATTTCTTCTAAGAAATCCATCATCCTAGTGACAAAAGAGAAATTCACCATTGGAGAGTCTTCATACTTCGTTGAGAGAGAGGAGAAACTTGCAAACATATTGAGGAAAAGAAACCCCCTTGTTGAGGATTTTTTAGCACCATAGCTCAAAGAATTCCCTTCAAGTGTCTAAGATTCATCTATTCTATTCAACCTCTACTACCAGTTGTCAATAAAGGGATAATTTTCCATTATTTTGTTGACTTGTTTTCTCCATTGAGAATTGTTTGTCTATTTACCTATTTGTTTAGTTTATGTTTGTGCATGCATTTTTTTCACTATTTACAATGTTGTGTTTATTGACAACACCAATTATGTCTGTCATCATTTGCAGGGAACAATCAACAGTTAAGGAGGTGTATTTTGGTACAACATTGCCACAAAAAATGATCATCTCCTATTGACCAATAACTCAAATACATAATACATCATGACTATCACATCATCATTAGCCCATACGTGTGGCTACAAAATAGACTCAGATACTCCTCGAAAACAAGCCTATCACCATGATGACTCAACAACTATTGATTGGACTCTCAACCAATGCATAACAATTAAAAAATAACAAATACATGGTTGTAGTAATCATCATACAACAACTCATACATGGTTGGTCCATGTCACAAGTCACTCAATACATCGTAAAATGATGATCACACTCTATGCTTCATTGCACATATTTTCAACCTGTTAGAGTCAATATTTGCATAATGCCATTAATGATGAAAACCCCTCTTTTATATCATATTAGGGTCCCATTCTGAAATTTTTGTCATTCCACCTAGGTCCTCATTTAAAAATTTACCTCACTGATGGTAGCCCTATGTTAAAAGCCCTACCCTCTCTCAAAAAATCAATATTTGTTGGCCCACCTTCATGTGTCCTACTGAGAATACATTGACCATAAAGGCTCATTTCATCATGTTTTGTGTAAGTCAAGTCCACTTGGATTCTGCTCATTCAAAGTCCCATTAGGTCACTAGGTTTCATTCTTTCAAGGTCCAATAGTACTCCATTTCACGGCATAAAGCCATCAAAAAAAAGTATGAGAGTGAGAAAAATAATATCCTTTTGTCATTTGAAAAGGATTGGTAAACATGTGACTATGTTTGCCCAAGTTCTAATTTTTATTCCAAGTATCAGTTCCATTTAAGAGTGTAATTTTATTTCAAAAAACAGATGTAATATTTTTTCTAATTCATGTAATTTTATGTTTATTATATGTAATAATTTACTATTCCTAAAGCTGTCAACTCAAAGAACTATGTGCCAACTTCATCCAAGCAAATTCAAATGTGAAGAGTGCCAAAACTCCATGCATCATCAACATACAAAAAGAATATCAGAGAGTAAAGGGAAATTAGCAAGCATTTCAAAAAGGAGAAATGAAACATTAGAAAGTGGGTTTAAAAGCTAAAACATCAAATTCATTTGAGTATAAAGGCTTTCCTAGCATCTAACTCAACTCCGTTTTCCTCTTATCATTTCTTGAGAAAACCCCAAGAGACCATTTTTACAATTCTGGGTGAAAACAAGAAAAACAGAGCAATCGTTGCGCGATCTCTTCTGGCACTGCATGTTCTCTTCAGGCATTGCGCACTTACTCGACACTTCTCACTTGCCACGGGCATTGCGCGTTCCCTTCAGGTGCCACACGCTTGCCAGAGGCACTACGCACTTGCCACATGCATTGTGCGTTTGTCCAGGAGAACTAAAATGACCTCCTTAGCTCCACCAAAGTTGCATTCGACCTCCCACAAGTAAGAAACCACTGAAGACTACATGTTTCTTCCTCCTAAAATATTTCTCATGGTGTTTTGAAAGTTTGTTGAAGACTTGGTATTATTTTCACACCTAAACCCTAGTATCTCCCTAAAAATTACCCTTGCACTCTCAATTCCTAAATTTTAACTCTCGTACACTTTCATACACCCCCTACACCTTCATTCCCTTTCCCTAAACCCTTTCTCTAAACTTTTGTATCTAAACCCTAAGTCCTAGGTGTTACAATTACCTAGGCTCCCAAACCCCCTACATGGCAAACAATTTCCCCATCCCAAAAATCTATCATATTAATACCCCATATCCTCCTCCATTACATACATCCCTTCACCCATATCCTTCATATTTCCCCTTCCCCATTCCCTATTCCCAAAAAACCACATTCCAACAACCCTAAACCTCCCTAGGGTTTGATATTAAAACACTATGGCAGAAGATGAACACCATACAGTGAGGAAGAAGAAATAGAGGGAGAAGAAACAAAGTTCAAGAAAACACACAAAGGAGGCAGGATACTCATATTTGAGCTAACAGATCTCAGGGATCTCTTGGCATCTCCTATGGCTGTGACATCCTTCAAATATCTAGATTGTTATGATTTCTATGAGCAAGTTTAGGCAGTCCAACACCATCCTATGTTGACTAGGCTCTTCATATCTAAAATCCAAGTCAACCAAGTCACTTTAGTAGGTGTCACTTTTACTTTATCTACTGCCATTATATTAGCTACCACTGGAATCCCAAATGTTGGGGAGAAATGGTTTAAACAAGGTGAGTTGGAGAGACATTATTATGAGCCTTTCATAAAACTAAGGCACAAAAATGAAATAAAGAGCTATTTTCCTTTTTCTCACCTACTAGACAAATATACTCCCATGATGAAAATTATCATGAAATATTTTTCATGTGAAGGTAGATTTTCTAGGATTTATTCCTATCACATGCGAATTTTAATGCATTTCACAAGGGTAAAAATGCTTAATATACCCTACTATATGTTCCGGAGCATTGATAAGATGACCTACATTGTCCAGAAAAGGGAGTATGAACATCAAATGAATAGTCTCTTTCATCATTCCCTCATTAAAATCATAGTCCTTTATCATCTCAAAGAGCTCAACATTGCATGGAGTACCTTCATAGCCAATCCCATATTCACTGATTCATCTACTCAGAATGTTCAAACTATCCCTTCATCATCTCACCCTTCCACCTCCATTCCTCCATATCATCCCATAGATCATTCATCCTCATCTGATCAATCACCCTCACCATCACCTCCATCATCGCCATTTCAGGAGTATATCCATTCACGTAACAGAGGGGAAATCAGAAAGCAAGAACATATTGGATAGGTTGAGGTCATCAAGCCTAAAGGGACTGATTTGGGAACTTTGACACACATTTATCAGAGAGGCCATAGGCAAGTGTTTTCCCCACAAATTTTGGGAGGGGCCTTGCCTTCTTCATCAGCAAAGCAGGTATAGAAGGGCAAGGAAAAGATGGCAAAGACAAATATTTCAGCGTGAGGAGGAGTACCTCCATGAGACAGAGCAGTATTTTGACTTGGTTAACCTAGGTGAGCATGATGATAGTGAGAGCACAAGAATTGTCTTCAAAGAAAAAGATGCACTCATCAGGGAACTCCAGATCAACCTATAGAGAGAAAAATACATCATCTCATATTATGAGCAAGAGAATACGCAACTTCAAGCCAAACATGATGTCATGGAAATTAAGCTCATCAAGTCAAAGAGGGAAGTAATGAAATCCAAGGCATTGCTAGATGAGGCCTATGATAGGTATGGTGAACCTGAAGAAGAGCAAAAACCTAGAAAAAGACCTAGAACTAGAGGGCTGAAAAGAGCTCTAGAACTAGAGAAACAAAAGGAGTCTGAGCTTGCTAATGAGATCACATGGAATGAGAAATTTTCCATCTTGATCAATGAGAACCCGGAGCATTGGATTGATAAGGTCAATCAGAATTTAGAGAAGCTCCTAGAAAAAATCTAACTAGCAAAATGAAATTCACAAGAAGATGGCAAAACATTATGCCAATAGAGAAAGGAATGCCGGGGCAAAACTCAATGCTGCAAAGGCAAAAATTGAAGCCCTAACTCACCAAAAAGAGAAGGAGAAGCTTGAAATTCCTGCAGAGGCTTCACTCCAAGCCTGGCTACACCAAACATCAGCTCCTTGACCGATTTTGAAGTCTCTTAGCATATTTTGGCGAAGATACGTTTTTTTTGTGTTTTTTAGGCAATTTAAATATTAGTTGCATGGTCAAACGCGCAATGCCTAGGGCGCTGCACACTTTTTTGGAGAAATGGAAGCCACCAATGGATGCAAAAGGACCAATAAATCTAGGAAAACCATGTTTACAACCCTGGATTGCAAAAATGGCAGGTGAAAAGTGAAAAGCACTAGCTGAAAATCATGTTTCTGCCCTCTTTTTCAACTAGGCGTTGCACACTTGACTAGTCTTGTGAGAATGAAGTTTTAGAGGATCAAATCAAGCCCATTTTGAAAAATAAAGGTATATTTGGAAGCTACATAGGATAAGATTTCGAATAAGCTATCCTGGGCTCAATTTGGACACCGGGAAGGTAGGAAAAAGTGGGTCTGAAGATGGCATTGCCCATTTTCCACAAGCACTGCGCACTTGATAGTTGGCCTAGTTTTTCACTGTTCTTCTCCAGATTTGATTTTTACATATGGGAAATCAACACTTTATTGATCTAATTGATATGATATATGTAATTATGGTCTTTTACTATTACATAGGGGTAAATACATTAGGTTAATAGTCTTCATCAAGTCAGATGAATCAGTTGCAATGTAGTTAGGGATGAATCACTTTGACCACCCTACACTCTAGTTATTAGTTTAGATTTTGGTAGAATTGCTCCTCTTCTCATGGATTCAACCCCTGAGGATAGGAGGAGTTTTTTTTGAGGTCGATATATTCCCTTTCTTCACTTTTTTGAGAGGTTGGACTCCATTGGATGTTGTACTAGTGTTTCAGACTTTGGCATGGAATATATTGGATGAGTTGCAACTATTTTGGTGGGATTCTTGTGGTATGGTATTTTGACATTGTTTACTCTTTAGTTACATGTGAGTGAATGTTTTGTATCTTCCATGATCCATTTCACTTCTAAATATGTTTGATTTTCAATGGTGATAAGCATAATTCATCTTCTATGCTCTGTTTTGGGAAAATCACCATAATTTGTTTCATTTCTTCAGTTTAAAAAGAATTCATTATTTCCATGCTCTTTTTAGCATCTCATCAGTCTGAACCATTCCATAAATATACTACAAAGTGTTAAAATACTTTCCTACCTTGTCCCATTAGATGTCTGCAATTTTGATTTTCTTTTGCCTTGACCTAGTTCACTCTTTGACCTAATTCACTCATATAGTGACTACCCCAATCAAATCAAATCAAAACCCTTAGCTACTATATCTAGCCTAAAACTCTAATCCATCTAGCCCTTATGGATGTGATCCTTTGGAGAGAGCTCTCTCCGACTTGGTAGGGCTAGCTACCAAGTCAAAAGATTGGTCAGTGGTTACCTCAGCTGGACTCTTCCTCAGCCTTGGAGATCCGGAGCAGTGATAACACAACCAACTGTTAGTGGAAACAAAAACCATATACATGGCTGAAACATGTGCTCTTTTTCACTCATGAAAATGTAACAACCCTAGAGAAAATTCCATGTAATAAAATTTAATAAAGGAAAAAATAATAACCATTATTGATGGGACACTTATTCCAAGTTAAATGTTGGGCGAAACATCCTAGTGTGGGTGTTCAGTGGTTTATTATGGCTAAGAAAATTGGCAAACGCAATGGCTAAGGCTTTAGAAAGGAAAAATGGTATTTTTGGCACATTTATTTATGAAAATAATGGAAATTAGGAGAAAAAGGAGGTGAAATGTCACAAATTGCATGTGAGGAGGAAAATAATGGAAAATGAAGAAAACATAGGCCTCATTAATAAAAAGGCTTTTGAGGACTAGTTGGTAACCTTTTATCAGTTCAATTTTGAAGCTCTCTCATTATTCTCTCTTTCTCTCACTCTTGGACACTTAGAGTTTTCTTGGAGCACTTTGGCATTGGAGCAAGAAGGGAAAAGAAGGCAAGAGAAAACAAAGATCAAGCAAGAGAAGGCAAGATCAAGCAGCTACAACAATATTCTTTGCAGGTATCGATTTGCATGCGTATTTTACTTGCTAGATTTGGCATGCATGGTATTGTGTGTGGTTATTTTATTGTTATGGAATGGGTTTTTCTAGGTGTAACAATGTTTTCAGCGTAGCCTTGCCATTTTCGGATAGCCATGGTGTGATGGGGTTCTCATGTTTTGGTTGAGCTGGATAGTCAGATGGATTTGAAGTTGAATGAGGTGGATCTCAAAATGATAGAGCACGTGGCTTAGTGGTCCCCGAACCATAATGTGGATCACGGTAAAGCCACTGGCCTAGTGACCCCTGAGCCAAACTATGGATTCGAGGTGGACTTAGGAATCTTTGCCGGTGAATGGCAGGATATACGATAAATCCAAGAGGTGGTTTGTTCTCCATTGGGCCTACTATTCCCGGGTTTGGGATATCTGGCAAAGCCTAGAGAGTGAGTCTCAGTTTAGGGCCTAGTGATCCGGGTTTGGATTACGGTAAAGCCAGAGAGGCAAGGAGACAAGAAAATTCCTCACTGTGTAGGTGGAGTAATCTGGTGGCATCCATTCTTATTTTGTCCTATTGATCTAGTGGAGATCATGGTAAAGCCTGTTATGATATGTTTATTGTGTTGGCCTACTGATCTGGGATGGATTACGGTAAAGACTAGTTTCTATTGATGAGGGTGAGGTGGTTTAGCCTCGGTATGCCCTAGTTGGTTATTTTGGTTTGAGTCCCACATTCATACTTGGAATATGGCAAAGGGGTGAATGGTTGAAGAGATATTTGGCTCAACCATTCTATGGTCGGGTGGAACATGGAAGTCCCATCCCGGGTTTGGATTTTGCATTATTAATGAAAGGTTATTTCTCCTTGCATTTCTATGAGTATTATACTGATTATATGTGGATCATATGGCTGTGATTTCATTGGTATTTTTTTTCTGCTATTATGCTAGTTATATATGTGTTTTATGACAATGGATATGTATGGATCTCATCATATTTTTACTTGTAAATGAATGGGAAATGTATCTATGGCCTAATAGATGATAATGCAAAAGATCATATGAGGGAACAATGGCTCTTAGTGATTCTTAGATGAGTTTGAGATCCCTATGCTTAATTCTTTCGTTTGCGCTTGTAGATTATATGTTTGTGAAATGTTTGACGAAATGCTTGTCATGGCTAGTAGGGTATGGTTAAAGGCTTGTTCAAGTATTTTCTTTAGCATCATTATTTCCCTGTTAAATTATTATTCTGAAGATGTCATGCAATTCTAGGCAGTGACCTGGGCTTTGAGCCTGAAAATGTGGCTTAAATCTCGAGGATGCTGGCACAAAACCAAGCAAAAGAGTCCCTGGACGCTAGCTTGCAGGCTTGTGACAGTGTCCAAAGGTCCCTGGACACTGGCATGCCCATAGCTTGAGAGCGTCCAGAGGGAAAGCGATCAGAAGTTTCACTGGGACCCAGGGGCAAGTTGCCTAAAGTATTGGCATAGTTCTCAAGGGTCCTGTAGCTGATGTGGAAGGTCTGAGTGTTGTGTTTCCATCGATTCCATTTCCTTAAGATAGGAGATAGAATCCAATCATAGTAGCCTCTCGTCACATGTTTACCCCAGTTGGTCAGTTACTTGGGTAGATGTGGGAGGAGGGTGTTACAGAGTGGTATCAACGCATGGTTCACCCCTCAGACTGGATGGGCTATGTGTTGGTCATGCATGCATGACAGTTGCATGTGTGTCTATTACACTTGCATTCCATGTGATTGTTGCATTTGCATAATGTTGATCATGGTTGTAGTAATGTCGACATGTGGAAGTTAATGTTGTTATTGTGGAATGCATCGTTCTGAGTATATGACTGGTTACATATTGTTGTATGTCGCTTACATGTATCATTTTGCATGCTTGGTTACATTCTTGTATGCTTGGTTGTATGTATCATTCTTGTAGGTTTGGTTACAAATATTGTTCGCTTATGCCTGATTGCATGCATTCATGTGTATGTGTGGTTGATTATGCATTGTTATGCATGTTGATGGTTGCATGTGGCAATGTGTACAGTGGAGTAATGGTTGTCATCATGCATGAGGTCATAGCATGGATTGTTGATATGGTCTTGCATTGATGATTGGACTCTAGCTAGAATGATGCTTATGTGCTGAAGCACTTACTTGTTATATGTCTATATGCTATTATGATTATGTTACACATGTATTGCATTGATTTGTTGATCTTGCAGACAAGGTATCCTCCCTGAGCTATACTAAGGTATGTTGGTTTATTGTGATTTGTTTTATTTGACATAGTATGCCTTGCAGGAAAGAGATCAAATGACTAGTAAGATAGTAGACTACAAAGAATCTCCCTATGATTTAGATGAGCAACGTGGTGTTGGGAACTCTTCGGATTTGGCATACACATTGAGAAGCTTAAAGGAAGAAATAAGGAGTTGTAAGGTAGACAATGACAGGATCATATAGGCACAATAGTAACAAGCAGATGTTAATGCTATACTTCTTCAGAGTTTGTCAGAATTGCAGCAACAAGGGCCACTTTAGATCAGCCACAGACACGAGGATAGAAATAATGGGGAATATGGAAATAGGTTTCATGGTGGTCATATTTCAGATAGAGATGACACTATTAGAGATTCCAGGTTGTTGGATACTCCTAATAAGAGAGGTGATAGACACAATATTTATTCTAATTCTAGTTCTGACATACATCATGATCGTCATCGCTATCATCCTTACATGAGGAGTTATAAAGGATACTTTCCAGATGAGTTTAAGAAAGCAAAGCCACCTACTTTTGATGTAGATGTGAAGAATCCGGAAGATGCAAAGGCTTGGATACTTGGGATGAACAAATTCTTTAAGTTGCATGAGTACACAGATAACATGAAGGCCAGAGTAGCGATCTTCACCTTGAAAGGTAAAATAGACATTTGGTCGGAAGATGTGAAGTGGGTCAGAGACATTAGGATATATGACTTGATTTGGCATGAGTTCAAGAGGTTTTTCAGGGAGAAATACTTGTCAGAAAGGTACTACGACGACATGAGTAAAGAATCCTATGAGCTAAAGATGGGGTCAATGAGAGATTAAAAGTGAACGACCAAATTTCTGGAGCTATTGAGGTTTGTATCATATATTACGGATGAGAAGGCTAAAGTTCAGTGATTTTTTAGTGGATTTCCAATTAGCATTTAGAGATCGGATTGGGTATGATGGGCCAGGGTCACTTGAGTAAGTTATTGGGAAACTGAAGCATTACTATCAACATTCAAAGCGTAAGAATGAATCTCAGCAAGGATGGAAGGGAAAAGACAAAGGTAAAGGTAAATGGTAGCCTAAGAGGACAAGGTCTCAGCATGAAGATGAGAAAGAAAATGTGGCACCGCAAAAGAGGTTTAAAGCAGCTCGGCGGGGACATGGGTTGCAGTAGTAGCATAGAGGTGATGGTATTGGTTGGTTGGAGTGTTGGATCTGTGGCAAGGAGCACCTTAAGACAGATTGTCCACAAAATTAGGGTGGTAGGTCTCAGAATATAGTGTGCAAGAGGCACAGACTGTTGGGGATGTTGGTTAGAGCGTTCCGCGTATCTATGCAACATTGGATAACAAATAGGTAGACCATCAGGCATCTATCATTGAGATGGACGGTAAGCTTTGTGATCAAGTTATTTGTATTTTGATTGACCTTGGATCTAATTATAGCTATGTTAGTCCTCACTTGGTGGATAAGTGTGGTGTGAGTAAGGAATTGCATGCATAATCTTGGTTAGTGCAGTTGGCTATAGGTACAAAGAAGCAAGTTCACCATTAGGTAAGATCTTGTGCATTTGATTTGAATGGTATGCCTACCGCAACCCATTTGAATGTATTACCGTTGGGATCATACATTATATTGTTGGGCATGGATTGGTTGTATCTTCATAGAACCAAGGTAGATTGTTATGACAAATCCATTGAATGTGTTGATGACAATGGGGAACCAAGAGTCTTGCAGGGTAAGAATAAATCCACATTAGTTAGGATGGTAGATGCTATGCAGGAAAAGTGTAGTTGTAGGAAAGGGTGTATGTTATTTGCAGTGCACCTTTATAGTGACAAGGGTAATGAGGTTGAGGATGCAGATGTGTTGAGATGGTACCCAGTTTTGTAGTAGTTTTAGGATGTATTTCCTAAGGACATTACATGGTTGCCACCTCACAGGGACGTAGAATTTTCTATTGAGTTAGTGTCAAGGGCAACCCCAACATCAAAAGCACCTTATAGGATGAGCACACCTGAGTTGGTGGAATTAAAGTTGTAGTTGAAAGAAATGTTGGACAAGGGATACATTAGGCCAAGTTTATCACCTTGGGGCACACCAATATTGTTTGTGAAGAAGAAAGATGGAACTCTCAGATTATTGATTGACTACAGGCAGTTGAACAAAGTGACTATCAAGAATAGGTACCCATTACCAAGGATTAATGACTTGTTCAATTAGATGAAGGGAGATGCAATATTTTCAAATATTGGTCTAAGATTCAGATACCATCATGTACACATCAAAGAGGAGGACATTTACAAGATAGCTTCCAGTACTAGGTATGGGTACTATGAGTTTGTTGTGGTTCCATTTGGCTTAACTAATGCTCCAACTACTATTATGTGCTTGATGAATAGTGTGTTGTGTTCATATTTGGATAAGTTTGTTATTGTGTTCATTGATGATATATTTGTATATTATAAAAAAGAGGAAGAGCATGCCGAGTATTTAGCAGTAGTGTTGAGGGAGCATCAATTGTCTGCTAAGCTCAGCAAGTGTAGTTTCTTTCAGACTGAGGTAAATTACTTGGGGCATGTTGTCTCCAAGGAGGGCATTGCAGTAGATCCAGAAAAGATAAGGGTCAACATCGAGTGGGTAGCTCCTAAGAGTGTGGATGAGGTGAGATCTTTCATGGGTTTGGTAGGTGATTATAGGAAGTTCATTAGGAACTTCTCTTATATTTTTTATCTTATTACATCATTGCAGAGGAAAGGTAAGAAGTTCAAATGGATAGAGGAGTGTGAGGCTAGTTTTGAGTAGCTTAAGTAGTTGTTGAAACATGCACCAGTGCTACATATTGCAGATCCACACAAAGAGTTTGTTGTATGCACAGATGCTTGCAAAAGAGGACCTGGTGGAGTCCTTATGCAGGATGGATAGGTGGTGTGTGATAAGTCACGAAAACTGAATGAGCACAAGCAAAACTACCCAACGCATGATCTTGAGTTAGCAACAATCATGCATGCATTGAAGATGTGGAGGCACCATCTTCCTGGAAGGAGGATTGTATTGATGAGTGATCACATTGGGTTGAGGTATTTGTTTGACCAGATGAATCTGAATGTCAGGTAGGCTAGATGGTTGGCCACAATCATTGAGTTTGATTTCGAGATCAGGTACATCAAAGGAAAGGAGAACATGGTGGCATATGTTCTCAGCAGGCAGATACAACTAAATTACTTAGCAGCTATGAGCTCTAATGGGACAGAATTACAGGATAGGTCAATAGGTTGTCAGGTATATGGAGATTGTGCACAGGTTGCAAGAGATTACTGGTACAAGTACAAGTATAGGTGGTAGTACAGGTGAAAATACAGGTACAAGTGTAGGTGCACGGGATGTGGATTATTATCTTACAACGGATGGATTTCTCAGATTCAAAGATAGGATATATGTGCCAGATAGTAGTGAGCTCAAGAAGGTGATATTATGGGAGTTTCATGTGAAACCTTATTCAAGTCACCTAGCTTATCAGAATACACTGACAGCAGTGAAGAGATTTTATCACTGGTCAAATCTAAAGAGGGATGTAGCAGAGTTTGTGGCTAGATGTTTTGCTTATCAGCGAGTGAAGACAGAGTGTAAACATCCATGTGGACTGCTACAACCGATTGTGATTCTGGGGTGGAAATGGGAGATCATTTCCATGGACTTCATCACAGGGTTTCTGAAGACAGTGAGACAACATGATTCCATCATGGTTGTTGTGGACAGGTTGAAAAATGTTGTGCACTTCATTCCAGTGAAGTCTACATTTTCAACTATTTATGTAGCATGGGTATTCCTCAGAGATGTGGTTAGATTGCATGGTGTTCCAAATAATATTGTGTTAGACAGGGATGCAAAGTTCACTTCCACATTTTGGAAGGAGTTATTTATAGTTTTGGGCATAGAGTTGGTCTTTAGTACAACTTATCATCTGCAGACAGATGGACAGACAAAGAGGGTCAATAGGATATTAGAGGACATGTTGAGGATGTATGTGATGCATCAATAATGGAAGTGGGAGGGGTATCTTCCCTTAGTTGAGTTTGCATACAAAAATGGTTATCACGAGTCATTGAGGATGAGGCATTTTGACGCATTGTATGGACATAGTTGAATACTCCCATCAGTTGGAGTGATCCGCTTAACAGGGTGTTGATTGGACCAGATATGTTGGAAGAGATGGAATAGGAAATGCAGGTGATCAAGAAGAATCTAAAGGAAACACAGGATAGGAAAAAGATCTATACAGATCATAATAGGTTGTTTAATGAGTTTTAGGTTAGGGAACAGGTGTACTTATGCATCAAACTGATGAAGAGCTCCTTACATATTAGATCATGTGTCAAGCTGGAACCACAGTTTTGTGGACCCTTAAGTATCATCAAGAGGATTGGGCCAGTAGCCTATCGACTTGCATTGCCTTTGACAGTGAAATTCCATGATATTTTCCATGTGTCATTACTTAATAAGTATGTTAAAGATGTTGATCATGTGATGGACTGGTCTGTATTACAGGTGGAACCGGATGGAGAATTCCATCTAGAGCCTCAATGTATATTGCAGAAAAAGGTGCTCATGTTTCGTAATCTAGAAATCGATCAAATTTAAGTGCAGTGGAAGCTCTTTGGGCTCGATCAAGCTACATGGGAGACGGTGGATCAGATGCAGGCTATGTATCCTTCTTTGTTTGTCGGTTGAGATAAAGCAGTTTTGGTATATGTTTTGATGATGTTTTGGTATATGTACATATGTATATGGATGTAAATACCACCATGAGATAAGTTATAAAGCTCTAATAAGCAGTATGTGTGTCATGTCATTATGTTGACATGTTGCCATGTTGGTTTGGTTTTCAACAAGGTGATAATTGTAAATACTGCATCGAACTATATTATAAAGCTCCATGGGCAGTATGTTTGCTTTTCAATGATTTTGCTGAGGTATAGGTGTTACACAGTAAAATGTCGCTGCCATCATGTCAGTCTCCCTACTGTGCTATAAAACTACATTCACCTAAGCTCATGCTCCTTGAAATGGCTAAAAACCCTCTTTGCCTAAGTTAAATGAATCATCGCGTCTGTTAATTAAATAACCACGCTGACCGGCTGAGGCTAGTGTAACTGTTGCGCTGCCAGCGCGGAAGCACACGTGTTTTCCGCGCTGGTCCAATTTTACAGACAGCGCGCCCTCCGTTTGTACTGTTGAGCGCTGACCAGACCTCCTCTATAGTTGATCTGCGATGTCAGCGCGCCAGCCCAGTGTCTCACTCGCGCTGATCCTGTTTGGGCGAATTTGTTCTAACAGTCAACCTTCCAGATCCCTCCAGACTCGGTTGTTAGCATTGTTGAGGTCGCCATCCTTTCTCTGGCATGTCTGTTCGACTGACCATCCACTTATCTTGGGGGAAAGCTCATCCTTTACCCATTCATGGAGAATCCTTCTCCTTTATAAGCCTCCTCCATTGCCCATGAGCAGCTAGTTTGGAACATATAGACTTCGATTGAGGAATTCTTAGTGCATTAGTGCTGCTCTTTGTAGGCATTTGGTGTGTTGTGTGAGGATTGCTTTTGAGCTTGAGGAAGGTTATGAGCTTGTTGCCTTGTATGTGAGAGAGAGACCTCTTTGACTTGGGAGATTTGCTTCAAAGGTGAATGCTTGGAAGACATGCTGGCTGGACCCTCTAGAGAAGAACTCAGCGTCAGGACTTCGGTTGTACCTTACTCTACTTTCTGATTAATAAAGATAGATGACTACTCTTATGGTTCCATTTCCATTTGTCCTATGAATGATTAATGTAGATTGTATCCTTCCTGACTGATACATAGTTGTTTTTAGTAGATTTTACGCCCGTGTTTGCTCTCTCTTTGCTTGTGCAGGTGTCCGTCCGCAAGGATAGTGGAGGACTGTG